>CAUYPK010128937.1:0-26897 GCA_963574355.1 Loris lydekkerianus
TGTGGAGAAGGGGCAGGGAAAGAAGGTGGGGGAAGAGGTGAGTGACAGGGTCGGGCCAGTAGCATGGTACCACATTTGCAGCACCATCATGTGATAGACTGAATGGTCACAAATTCTTTCACACTGTATTTTCAAAATGAAATGAAAACTTACTTCTCAGAGTATGCATCTTTACCTGATTCCTAATATTGAATGGAATCTTTTCACAATGTGGTATCTTAGGCGAAAAACTCTTACTTTTATCTCTCTCACTGAAGGTAGCTGTGAGGCGAATATTAACATGTAGATGCAGTTTTGCTAAAGGAGGATACCTACACATTGCCATTCAACTAGATGCTTTCTTTCATTTAGAAGTGTTTGCAGGTGAGACAGCCTTGTACCATTTCATATCCCGTTTGGAGAAAATCTTGTTTCTTCTCTTCTTATAGGCTTCTAAGGCCTAGTCATGTATGTCATTCTCAAAATGAAATGAAATATGGTCGATTTCCCCTCCCTGGCATCTGGGCTGGCCTGTGGTGCTTGGACCAGTACAATGGGCAGAAATGATAAGCCGCCATATCTGAGATTGCTTTTGAGGTGACTAATAGTTCCTAGCTTGGTCTTTTGGATCCTGAACTCATGTATAAGACATTGGAACACTCTGTTGAAGAAATCACAAGAAGTGACCCTGAAAATGTAGGAAGAGAGAAAGGTGAACAGCTGAGTAGAGCCTTGGAGCTGCCTCCATCAAGTTACCATACATGAGAGTAAGCCTTTCTGGCCACTGGTCCATAGCCTATCATCTCAGCTGCCAACTGAACACCATCAAATGATTCCAGTTGATACCACATGGACAAGAAGAATCACCCGGCTAAGTCCTGTTTGAATTTCTCATTCATAAAATGTGAGATATGATGAAATGTTTGTTGCTTTTAACCACTACATTTTGAGGATGTTTTTACACCATGTTTACAAACTAACAAAAAGGTGTATGTTCTGAGAACAAAGACACTAAGCAAAACAGTACTGGTACTTTACTGTCCTATTGACACTATAAATATGTACAGACTTATTGAAGATAAGTATGGGAAAATGTGAAAGGTTTCCAGAGCCTTAAAGAGTCTCCTATGCTTTGGCTAAAAAACACCGTTGAGAATTCTCCCTAAAAAATAATCCAAGATAAGCAAAAATAATATCTATCTATTACTATCAAGCTTCCTATTAATGAAAACTGGCAACTGTAACAACAAAAATAAGGTTATAATTAAATAAATTATGGAATAGCCACCAGGCTGGTATTGTGTGTTAAGTAACAAAAAATTTGAAGACTATAGAAACATGAAAAACACTTGTGTATTTTATGATTTATCAAATGGAAAAAATATACTATATAGTTGTATTTATTTTACCATTATATATATGTGCATATTATATGAACTGGACTGGATAAGAACAAAAAAAAATGAAACTAATAGACTTACAAAGGAATTTTGAAGAATTTAAAATTATGTCAAGTTATATTATGTGTTTAAAGAAGATTCTAATGTCATCCTAGCATGCACCTGTTGTCCTAGGGACTCATGGGGATGAGGCAGGAAGATTATTTGAGCTCAGGAGTGTGAGGCTAGAGTGAACTATTACTGTGCCATTGCACTGTAACCTGGGCAGTGGAGTAAGATCATCTCTCAAAAAATCACTACTTGAGAAGACAATATGGTTTGACATATCAAACGACAACTGAGATTATGGTCTATAAGCACATCCTTTCAAAAAATAGATAAATTCAAATGGTTTTTCAGAATTACTAGAGAATGGAGAACATTTGGAAAGAAAATAAAGTTACCTATGAAACAATATGAAGAATATACTACTTTACTCTTCAAACATAATGCTTTTTCAATGTAGCTTCAGGGAAGTTGATTTGTTTTAAACTTACTTTACATTTTGGAAACAGAATCTACACTCTTATCATCTTGTATATTTTGTACCTACCTAATACTTCATGTAATTAGCACTCAGAGTTCTATGAATGGATGAGTAAATGGATAAGAAAATGTATAGCCTCTGATGTCACCACTGACATAAAAATCAATATTACAATTCACACATACAGCATTTAGAATGTATAGATGTACTTCTGTTATCATCCAACTTTCTGATCATTGTTAATCCTTTTGGATGTGAAGTGATATCTGATTTTGGTTTTGATTTGAAATTCCCTATGATTGTTATATTTGGTGAGCATATTGGCCACTATATATCTTCATTTAAAGAAATGGCCACCTAGATCCATTGTCTATCCTTTGTGTTTTAACCATTCTTTATGTTTTCTTGATATGAGTTCCAAACCAGCTATAGACTTGCAAATATTGTCTTCTACTCCATTTTCTGTCTTTCACTTCAGAGATGGTGTTTGATGTAACACAAAAGTTTATAATTTTGATGAATTTAAACTTATGTTTTTTTCTTTTCTCACTTGTGTGTTATGAATTTTGAAGAAAAGATTATGATCAGCATGCTGGGTGAAAAATTTTACAGCAAGAGGACATTAAATCTGCCCATCGGTGCAGGTGTCCTCCACATGACTCTAATCCTCCAGCAGCCTTTCTGGCCTTAATCACATTCCAGAGGCTTTGAGCAGCTGTAGATTCAAGGCACCTCTGTAGGATTAGAAGACAAACCAGAAACAAGGGCCCTAATCCTTAAAGAATGTGGGAAATGTTTCTTATAGTTCAGAACATAACAACGTAAGGACATTCCTAGTAAAACTTGAATTGTATTTTAATAATAGAAAAATGGAATACAGGTAGCACATAGTACATTACTGGACCAACTACTTTATTTACTCTTATATGGCATGAGTTTTTTTGAATAAATAATATTATACTCACTTTTATGAAAACACTAAAGATACATTTAACTGTTTATATATGCAACAAGGACACTCACTATAAATCACAGAATGCTACATTTGCTATATTTTAATAATCTGTTTTAACAATGGGTCTCCAGGAATGCCAGATAGCTCTCTAAACTATCTTTATTGAGAATCATCACAAAATAAGAACCTTTTAAAACTGTTATTTGCTACTCCATTTCATTTTCTTAATATTTTTTTTCCTTTATTTTGCTGGTTATACTTTCTTTGTCTATAATAGTAACCAAATATTGAGAGACTCCCATGTTTCTCTGCTTCAAACTCTGCTGACAACTTTTTGAATTCTTAAATAATATGCTATTTTAATATCAAATTTAATATTTATTTTCATTGTCAGATATGGTATACTTATGCAGGAATTTGGGAGTCAGTTTTTTCAATTCCTGAACTATCTTCATTACTTATCAGCAGTTTTCAAGTCTGATGGTTCACTAATTCACCATGACCCTCATTACTCCTAAACATTTTTAAATGAGTTGACTCATTGAAATATGGAGGGTCTTTTGTTAAAAAATATTTATCTAATTAAATTCTCAAGTCACAAGACAATGTTTCTTCATGTATCTAAATCTTACATGAGCAAAAGTTAAAGTCTTGGATTATCTCTTAATGGAACAAAGGACGCATTATTTATCATCCAAAAGTTTACCTTTTCAATCTTTCATTAATTAATGTTTCCTTAAGAAAATTACCAGCTTCTAAGAATTAGCTACAATAATGATCATTAGGATTCTCTTTCATTTTTCATCTGGTCATTTTTAAACAGTCTTAACTCTAGGCAGCTTATACATGTGATAATGAATTGATATTAGCATTGTCAATCTGCTTTGAAAGAAACCAGACTTGTGTCTAAATTTAAAATGCTGAGAACAATCCCACACCCCCTTGAAATAGCCATTTATTTCTTTGCTCTGTATCCAAAAGATTGTCTTTATTGCTGAAGGCAATGGACATATATTTAACAACATTATTATTCTTAAATACACATATATTTTTTATAAGAATGCAGATTTTAAAAGAATAAAACTATAATTTGTGACATTTAAAACAATCCATGGCTTCATTTAAAGGAATAACATTTTTCATCTTGTAAAGTGGGAAGTGTAAAGGCAACTTTAAAAAAAACAAATAATGTCTTCAATAGTATTATTCAAATGACTATATGAATCTTAGCTTAAAAATTATTATTTCTATTTGTATGGTATCATTATTTTACCTTATATTTCAATTATATTCTCTTTTTTTACTTCTTAAAAGACAAATAGTACCTATGAAGCCTGAAAAGATTGGCTCTTTAAATTCTAATGACATAGAAATCAATACATTTCGTTCCACATGTTAAATGAGCTAGCTTTATTTAAAAGTAAAATGAAGCCCAATTATTATTATTAAATTCAAAGATGAGCTCTATTTGGCAATATATTAAATATGTACCCAAGGAACCTGATGTTTCTACAAAACTAGTATGTTGAAGTGGATCTTACTTTTTCCCCTGTAGGTTAGGTGCTTGGGTAATAAAGCATCTTAGATCTGAGGCATTTAAGAAAAACTGGTGGCATAATGAGAAGGCTATATCTTTCAGTTTTTACCAGTAAAAATGTTAATTCACTTAAAATGATTTATTGATTAATTCAGAGAAATAAATTGTTACTCTTTATGTTACTTTTCTGTCACTATCTACCTTTAGGGTGGAGCCTGTGGCTGCATGGGTAGGGCACTGGCCCCATGTACCAAGGGTGGCAGGTTTAAACCCGGCCCTGAACAAACTGCAACAACCAAAACATAGCGGGACGTTGTGGTGGGTGCCTGTAGTCCCAGCTACTCGGAGGCTGAGGCAAGAGAATCATCTAAGCCCAAGAGTTGGAGGTTGCTGTAAACTGTGTGATGCCACAGCACTCTACCGAGGGCGACCCTGTCTCTAAAAAAATAAAAAATAAATAAATAATAATGATCTACCTTTAGAAAAGGGCGATGGAAATTGTGCACTCTGCATTTTTCAGAAATAGGACTATTCCAGGAACTGATTGGAATATATCCAGCAGATGACTAGTGAGAATGACTAGATGGGAACTATGGTTAGGGGTTGGGCTTGCTTCACCTAAAGAAGTAACACATAATGAATGACTAAAACCAGCCCAAAATTGGAAGGCACAGCTTAGGCAAGTGTCATGTGGCCCTAATGAAAAAATGCAATGATTATCTGAAGGCAAATGTTTGCTCTTAGTGAGGAAGTTAAAGCACCTTGGACATGGAAGACATTTCTCTGCATTAGCACAGTCCACAGAAATATGCAAGAAGATCCTAGGGAAGAGTATTTTACATTGGATACTTGCCTTCGTAACCTCTATTAGACTCTGATTCTAAACCTTAATTGGTTTACTTTGGCACCAGCACAAACAGGCAAAGGACATCACCGAACTCCTGTCACATGCATCCCAATGTGCTAATAAGCACTGGGGGGAGAAAATCTAGACCTGTTTACTATTTCTTGAAGTTTACAACATTGATAAAAAAGGATAAGTTCAAACTCATAAAAGAAACATTAACACAACTCAGTATTATTAAGTAAAAGTTAAAAAGTTCCAGGAAAATAAGGACACTGCTGATTTTATTCAGTATTGGGTCAAAGCCTTAATACTACAGTGGCTCAATATTTAGTATACCCTTTATGTACTTAATAAATAGTTATACTATGTTAGAAACTGTTCTAAGCCTATTAGAAATCATTGCTTCTTGGTTGATATTTTTAGCAATCCTGTGAAAAGTATACTGTAATTATCCATATTTTATACATGAGGAAAAGGGAAGATAAATTAAATTTTCCAAGTCCAATGCCACAAAAAAATTTGAACAGTCTGGTTCAGAGATCAAACTGTCAACAGCCACCTATTCTGCCCCTTAATTAAAAGTAATTCTATATGTAATATGTGAATTATTAGAGGTTAGTCATATTTAATGACAAGAAATACATCTTTATTTCAGAGTTTAATCAAGAAACAGAATTTGAAATTATAGAGAATTTAAACAAGCAAAGCAAAGAGTAGGAAGAAAGCCAAATTCATTCATTTATGTATTGAGCACCTGAAATACACATATACTATATATATTAAGCACTGGGAAAGTGTGAGAATGACCAGTTCCTGCCTGCAAAGAAGAAGTATGATGTGGGAAGAACCCTGAACTGGATTTGAAAAAATCTTCTTTACATCTTTCTCAGTCTTTCACTGAGAAGCCTGGGGAAGCTCTGCGTTTCCATTCGGGCCATTTTGAGGATCAAAAGAGATAAATTAATAAGGGTGAAGTATAGTTCAATAAGTGTTAATTATCTTGACCTTTCCTTTGTTTCAAAGAAATCTTGTGAACTCTAAATGATATTATGCATGAAAATTATATAAAAGGGTATTTGGCACTCAGTATTAAAAACCTACTTTAAAACCTTAGACAAAATTGTGAAGAGAAAAGAACTCAGTGAATGTGGACAAATGAATGTATAAACACTGCATAACAATGATAAAGTCCTATTGGAAAATAATGAAGCATACTCAGACTCTTAGTTAAGAGAGGAAGAACAGTTTTTGAAGAATTTAGAAACAGTCTAAAAGAGTTTGTGAGTTACCAAGGAAAGTTCCTGGAAATTATAGCATATGAAGATTAATCGGAAAAAAGAATCAATCTGGCTGCAGCATAAAGAATGAACTAAAGTTGATAAAACAAGGATAAAGAGAAGTAATTAGCAATTTATGACCATAACTCCAATGTAGATTGATCAGAGTAGACATCACGATGGTGGAAATATAAGAAACAAAAAGAAATTAACTAAACAAACAAACAACAACAACAAAAAACCCCTAAAAGTAAAAGGAGAGATTGTTATGGGTCCGCTCTAAGTACTGAATGACCTCAAACACTTGACTTTTAAAAATGATGAAGAAACTGACACCATGCATATACATCATGAGCTTGGAAACAAAACAAAACAACATAAAATGAAACAAAAAGCAACCAAATTTAAATGTCAACCCTGCCATGTACCTAGGCTCCTCTGGATAGCTTTCTTAATTACTCTAAGTTTAGTTTTCTTTTCTATTAAATGAAGAAAATAATTTCACATGATTGTCTTGAGAGGGAAATGACGGAAATAACATACACTCAATGTTGCCTAAGATAGTTAGCACTTAATAAATGTGTGTAATATGTATTATATTTTGGCTATTCTACTCTAAAATTTCAGTGTTTTTAAAACAAAGTCACAACAATTTGAACTAATGACAGTCTTTTCTTCCTTTATACAGTTAAAAAATGTGTCAGTGCCTGGACGGAAGCCCATTACTAGTTACTTAAACATCTGGTAATTTGGACTAAGACATCTATAGGAAGTATCCCAAATAGAGAGTGAGCTCATATTAAACTATGAGAATGAGTTTTACAAAATTATAAAATATTTATAAGGGAAAATTTTAAAAATTGCTGAGGGTAGCTATTTTTAATGACTAATGGGAAATTATAATAAAATGATATTAATTTAGTCTTTTTTATCCTGGAGAATGTTTGGAATCTATAACTAATTGATTTTCAACAAAGGTTCTGAGAACAGTCATCTGCAAAAGATGTGCTAGGAAAATTGGATATCCACACGTATAAGAGTGAACCTGGACCCCTATCTTTCACTATAAACACAAATCAACTCAAAATGAATCAAAGACATAGCATAAGACCCAAAGGTATAAAACTACTAGAAGAAAACGGAGGGAATATGCTTTATGATATAGGACAGAGCAATTTTTTTTTTTTTGATAAGGACTCAAAACCACAAACAAGGAAAGCAAAAGTAGATTAATGAGATCACATCAAACTAAGAAACTTCTGCAGCTTCAACAGAGCGAAGTGACATCCTACCAAATAGGAGAAAATATTTGCAAACAATACATTTGATAGGGGTCAATATTCAAAATATATAAGAAACTCAATTCAGTAGCAAAAAAATTTTAAAATGATCAAAAAGGGCAAATTATCTTAATAGACATTTCTCCAAAGAAAATATACAAATGGACAAACATATGCAAAAGTGCCCAGCATCACTAGTTACAATATTAAGAAAATGCAAATCAAAAGCACAATAGTATATCATCTCACTCAAGTTAGAATGGCTGTGATAAAAATGTCAAAAGATAAAACTTGACAATGATGTGGAGAAAAGGGAATCCTTACATATTATTCGTGGGAATATGCATTAGTATGGCTATTGTGGCAAATAGTATAGTGGTTCCCCCAACATTAAAAATAGGACTACTAGGTGATACAGCAATCCCACTACTGTGTATAAATCCAAAATAAATCAGATCAGGACATGGAAGACATATCTGCACTCCCATGTTTATTGTAGCACTATTAACAATATCCAAGATGTAGAATCGACCTAAATATTCAATAATGAACACATGGTTAAGGAAAATGTGGTACGTGTATATATCGATAGACAACAAAATACTAATCAGTCACAAAAGAATAAAATTCTATCATGACTAAAAACACAGATGAACCAGGCAGACAAATTAAGTGAAATAAGCCAGACACAAAACGTCAAATACCACATGTTCTAGTTTTTAATGTAGAATCTAAAAAAATGGATCTCATAGAAATAATGACTAGACCAGGGGTGACCAGAGACTGGACAGTGGGTGAGGTGAGGATGGTTGACAAATACGAAGTTACAATCAGAAAAAAATAAGTTCTGGTGTCCTCTTGCCCAGTAGGGTGACTATAGTAAAAAATAATGTGCTGTATATCTCAAAAGAGCTGGAGGAAAGAATTTCACAGGTTCCCATCACAAAGAAAAAAGGAATGTTTAAGGTGATCAATATCTTAATTATCCTGGTTTGATCATTACACAGTAAGTACATGTATTAAAACATCACATTATGTTCCCTAAGTTTGTATAATTATTATTATGTGCTAATTAAACATAAAATTAAAAAATAATTTGATGGAAAGTTATAATAAAATGATGTTAATTTATTCTGCATATCCTATAGAGTGTTTTTAACACTGGGTAGAAAGACAAAGATATTTATTACATTTTAATTTAGTATTTATATAATATTTCTGCTCTATATACTTATTTACTAAGATCATTACATATTTTTCTATGTGTCTTTGTGTTGCTTGTTTATGTCTTACATCTACATAACTATTAGTCTATATTTATTTCTTAAATATATACCGTATATACTCAAGTATAAGCCGAGTTTTTTCGGCACAAAATTTGTGCCGAGTTCGGGTTTTGTGCCGAAAAAACTCGGCTTATACTGGAGTATATACGGTAATATCTAATATGTTTTAGTAGTATTAGTATTTATATGATCTGGTACTTTAGCATATGCTATTAATTTTTCTAAAAATTAGGCATATTATGAACATGTTGATTTACTATACTCAAAAAGACATATTTTTAAAAAAATCATGTTAAAATATTATCATATCAAGTTCCATTTTAGGTATTGCATTAATGAGAGGTTAAAAATTAGGTATGAGAATCATTGAAATTCTCTGCTTCTAGAAGTTATTTAAAAAAATTTACTTTTTCTTTTACCAAAATTTTCTGAATTTAAACAAAATTTGTGTCTTTTATGTGGCATTTAAAAAATTTATCCAGACAGAAACACTGAGTAAAAAATTTGTTCTCAAATAAATAATTATTTCCTAAGTCAGAAATGACCTAATATATAGTTCTTCACCTTTAACTTCATTGGAAGTTTCCTAAAATCCTGCCCAATGTCATATTTTCTAGTTTTTAGGAGACTTAGAAATATTGAGGGGCCCAAGAAACAGACAACTATAGAATAATCCAGGGGTCATATGTCTCTCAATAGGTCTATTCAAGGACCTAAAAATGCAGATCTTAAATTTGTCTAGTGATGAACATAACGTATGGTTTATAATTGAGTGAATTGCTCTAACTGGAACTCACATACTTTACACTAGGACATTACTAGGCAAACATGTAAAAGTTGTAATTAAATTAAAACTAAGGGCTGAATGCATTAATGAGAGAAGGGGGACCTCATCTTGAAGACACTTCAAATTGTAGGAGGTCATGAGTTCCTCAAGTGAGGAAGAAGAAAATTAAAATGCATTTTGTTATGAACATTCCCAAACTCTAATATTCAATAAACCTAAAAAACAATTTTAGTTGAATTCCATCAAATTACTAATGAAAGAGCCCCTACTTGGTGTGTGGCTTTTAGTTATCATGAGGAATACAGATTAAACAAGTAATTATTATAATGATGAGAGTTTGGAGGCTGAGAACTTACTGTGGTGCATTATGTAATGTAGTCTAGGGGTTAGAGAAAAAGTCTCTCCTTGAAAGAAGGACTTTATAACTAAGATCGAATGAAAAGTTAGGTCTGATCCAGATAAGGGGAAGGTATTAGTAAATGAGGATGGACGTGGGAGGGTGTTCAAGGCTTTAATCAGTAAACTTAATTTAAAAAAACAAGTTTGTTTTTCTGCGTAGTGGGTTGAATTGATTCCTGAAAAATTATATACCCAAGTCCTAACGATATCTGTAAATGGAACTTTATTTGAAAATAGACTCTCTACAGATGCAGTAAAGTTAAATACATCTTGTAGTTAGGCTGAGCCCAAATCCAATGACTGGTGTCCCTAAAAAGAAAGTAGAATATTTGACAGTCACAGACTTGGAACAGACACACAGAGAGGTGGTCACGTGAGGGCTAAGTGGGGATGTAACCAAAGCAAAGGAAGGCCACGGTTGCTGGCAGCCACCAGAGCCAGAAGAGAGACATGAAACAGATTTGCAGACCTTTCAGGGAAAATCAACCCTAACTACTCTTTGATTTTGAACTTCTGGCTTCTGGAAATGAGACAATTATTTTCCATTATTTTAAGCCACAAAGTTTGCGGTAACCATGACGGCAGCCTAGTATGCTAATATACTCTTCTTATAGAAATAAAGATCCTAAATTGGTAAAGAAGAGTACATTTAGTAAACACAAAGATATTCACTCTTTATATCAACAACTGCATTATGCATTTCATTTTGAATACCACCTTCCAAGTATCCAGAATATAATAATTTCCATGTCTAAGGAATATGTGTCAGTCCTGAAAAAAGCAAAATGAATGGATGACAACTTGTACGTGTGAAGTGTTTATGAGGCTTTTTAATCTTACAATTATTAATGTAAACAAAAATAGTATGAATTATTTCATTTCATAGGTAAGGAAAGTGAAATAAATGTCTACGATTTTCTAGTGACAGAACTTCAATACTTGTTGGTCAAAAATAAATGACCCAATGTTTTTTCAACCTTTGTTGACAAGATCCCACCCAGATATTTGTAGGGAAGGTAACTCCTTAATTATGTATAAACCTTAAATGTCAACAAGACAATCTCTAGTGGAGTGAGTATATATGTAAATGGCTGCATGTCACAAGAAAAAGGCCACACAGCAACAGGCCACACATCACAAATTTTGAAACAAAAATTAAAAATGTACAGGGTGTTGGCTCACTAGCCTGTAAGTATGTTCTAATTGTTATTTCTTCTGTGACACTGGACAAATTCTTTTCCTTTGATATTCCTCAATTTAAAAAATTGAGGTGATAATAGTATCAATCAGGGAAGTTTAGGTGAGGACAGAATGAAAACACAAATAGGAAGATCTTAAAGCAGACAATGGTAAGTGCTCAATGAATGTTAGGTAGTCTTCCCTAGCAACCATCTCCAAACCTTATGTTAGAAAGGTGGCACATTACTTTCAAGGAAAAAAAAAAAATTTTTGTTTATGTGCTTTACTCGTGGTGCTAAGCTAGATTTAAAATTTTTTTTTTTTCAAAAAGTGAAACAATTAGCATTCAAATAATTTTGTGAAACATCAACCTACCCCTTGGAGATTTAAAATAATATTAACATTAAAGACGCCTCAAATTCTATAGTAAAGAAACAAGTTTAACCTAGCATCTTCAAGACTTATATAACTGCAAAATGCTTTTCTCATAATGACTTACCGGCACGTTGAGTAAAAACAGGAATACTTGCCCGGCCAATCAAAAGCCTTGTTTTTGCGAAGTTCTGTTCCTTCATCACTGGGTAATTTGGGGGAATTTTTGAAAAATGCTGTATTTCAAGAAAGTTTAGTGGAAATAAATATGTATCATTGTTTTTATTAAGTTCTCAAATTCCCTGAATTGGGAGATCTGTGGACCTCAGGTAAAATACCCTGAGCTGCTGACAATGGGGTTAAAAGCTTCTAAACTATTCTTCTCGGCTTAACCATTGAATTTGCTCCTTTGCTTGGGAAAATCCCACCAACCAGCTAGTAAATCTCTCATTATTGAATATGTTCCGTAAAAATTTATGGTTAGTGAGCTGTAAGTACTCAGACATGATGTCTTCTTCTCTATTAGATACACATGAGAGATGGCTTGCGGTATGCAAGAACGTGCTTGTAAAAAACATTTTCCCTCAAGAACTAAAAGAAGAAAACCCAGCACCAAGATGAGCATGTCATATTTTTCCTGAGTTGGTATAGAGGAATAGAAAAGCTGTTTTCCGTAGATTTCACCACGTGATTTGTGTATGCTTCTTCATTTTGTAGTTGAGATTTTATAGGTACATGAAATACATAGTATTTCTATTTAAAACACAAGGTAATTTTAAAACACATTTCTTTCTTTTTTTTTTTTTTTATAAAGTTTAATTATTTTTGTATTTTTTTTGTTGTTGTTGCAATTTGGCCAGGGCTGGGTTTGAACTCGCCACCCTCGGTACATGGGGCCGACACCCTACTCTCTGAGCCAGAGGCACCACCCTAAAACACATTTCTTTAAAAACTCAGTCTGGGTGTATTGTATCATTATTATATAAGAGTAATAATTGGACACATACTGGATTAAAGTCCTTGGATTCAGTTTACTTTCTGATCTAGAATTATATGGAATATTCACATACAAAAGCCTAGGCATCATTTTAACATTAATTATCTAACTAGCTAATCAATTAATCTATATTAATATATTAATCTATATGTAAATATAAACTAATTAAATCTACATCTGCAGACATTAATGAGTTTCTCCTTCTTCATTTTGTACATGTTAATATTATAATCTTATTCTTTATGCTACAGAGACTATGGATAACTACTATATTGTCTGTAATGTACCTTCTACTGTAATCAGAGTGGAAGCAAAGGGAAGAATCAACTATGTGCATGAGTCTTAGGTTATGTAGAAGAGAATATTCAATCAAAGGCCTAAAAATAGGAGTTTTGATTAAAAATGGTAAGATACTAAATAATAGGGGAATGGCTTGATCTTGTTACAACCCAAAGTTTGCCTAAAAAAATTACACTTGATTGTAGACAGAAAGTACTCATCTTAACTCACCAAAGGTTAAGCATAACAGAAGCTTAGCCAACATGGAACTGAAACATAAACCATGGGGAAATCAGACTCACATGTCAAACCTGTCGGCCTAAGGCAGTTATTGAACAATGTGCCTGGAATACTTCAACAGGTGTTGATTGAACTGCCCCATCCACATCCCTTTCATATCAGTTTTGTGGAAATTACCTTTCCAATCCCATGTGCTACCTGATTACTAGAAACTCGGATCTTCTCAGGGGGATTATTTAATTTTCTCGGAATGTGATGTATATTTCAAAGTTCCATCATTGTGGTTTACTCCTCTTTCTTCACTCCACTTCCATGCTGCCTTCCAAACTATTTCAAATATGGCTTGTCTTTATGAAGTCTTCTTCATTTCTTTCCACCACCTGCCAGTAGAATCGATGGCCTCTTTAGCGTTCCCAGGAAGTTTTGCTGAGTGGCTTATGATAGCCTTTCCCTGACGCATGTATCACTGTGCTCCATCACACAAATTGAACTTTTTTAGGAAGTGTGTGATGGAAAAAGTCTCTGACTTGGCAACTATTGTCGATAAACCTGAAATCCAGAAAGAGCTACAATAACCTAAAATCTCACAGGAGCTATAAATAACAACACAGGCAACAAAAGAGTAAGGTGGAGAAAATGCAGTGTGCTCTAGGAGGCATATGAGAAAGGAGTCTCAAACAGAGTCCGACTGTGTTTTAATACCCCATGTCTGTTTTATTCTCATTTTAGCATATCCTCTAAGCCCAACTTAAATCAACAATTGTTACACAAATCAATAAATAAATGACAATCAAGTGTAAATGAAACCTATAAATAGTCTATGATCTAGAAGAGGAACAATGCATAAGAGGATGGATGGGCAAAATCTGATCTACAGAAGTCACATTTGCATGTCTGAATTATCTGTCAAACTCTTGTGTAAGTTATCTTGCCATAATAGATAATGAATATAGGAAATCCATAGAGCCAAACTGACCTTCATTTTTGATGGCACTCTAAATAACTCACTGATCACTGGTTAACTCCTATTTGATTAAGAGGAATTATTTTCCCCTTAAAACAAATAAAAGTATAATTTTGTTAATTGAACTGATGATTGGTTCTCTGGAATTAGATCTTACATGAAGCATATTTTAGACCTTAAACATAAGTGGCATACGATATTTTATAATGTTATCCTGCAATATTTAGTCTAAATATGCATATGCTAGGTTGGGCAAAGTGGCTCATACCTGTAATCCTAGCACTCTGGGAGGCTGAGGTAGGTGGATTGTCTGAGTTCAGGAGTTCCAGACCTGCCTGAATAATTATACTAAAAACAAATAAAAAGGCAGGTCTACATTTAGATCCCTGAGTGTTCTCCAAACTTCCTTCTAAAAGGAACGTACTTACTAAATGTAGAATATAAATGTTTTAACATAGTAACTAAAAAAATGCCATGAAGGCTATGTTAACCAGTTTGAATAAAACATTTCAAATTGTATATAAAACCAGCACATTGTACCCCGTGACTCATTAATGTACACAGCTATGATTTAATAATTAAAAAAAAAACAACACAAAAACTGGCCGATCATTGCGGCAGGTGCCTGTAGTCCCAGCTACTAAGGAGTCAGGCAGGAGAATAAATTTGAGTTCAAGAGTTTGAGGTTGCTGTGAGCTATGATTCCATGGTACTCAACCCAGGGTGACAATGGAGACACTATTTATATAATATATAATTTTATATATATAAAATAAGTCTATTCTGACTCAGACCACCAGAGCATATACAAATATTATATATATATATATATATATATATATATATATGTATAATAAATAAGCCTATTCTGACTCAGACCACCTGAGCACTGATGTTCACATTCCAAGTTTTCCTGTTAAACATTGAATAGAAAATTTGCATTTTTATTCAGCATTCTGACTACTTTGACACTGAAATCTAAGCAAAAAAGCAAACCATAATGATAAAAAAATGAATGTTAACATATATATTATATCTAGTATCCAAAAGGCTTTTTGTGCACAAATTTCAGTTGGTTTCTAGAGCTGGTATAACTTGGTTTTAGCTGCAATTGTTTCCTAAAGTTTTGGAAGCTGATTTTATTACTGGAATGCCAAATACTCTCTTGCTAAAGAAACTTCCCAATTATTTTGAAGAAAGTGATCCTTTCCAAAGTATTTTGGCACTTTTGATGTAATTGGTACATTTTACATGTACATTTTGATTTTTTAATGCAGTGAACTGATTCTTATAGAATGTTCGAATATATTATTCGAATGAACCCTCATTCTTAGTTTAACCTTTATATTACAATTTCTTAGGTATATCTATAGACACTATATTGAAATCAATGCAATTTCTCAGGCGTATCTATAGGGAGCATATTGAAAGGAAAGAATATTTCCTTTCTAGATGGGCACACTTCATCCTCATATGCAATTTTCCCCCTGATTATGGCCAAGTTCTGCTGGTGGGTTATGCAAATTTAATGCATCTTATTGCATACACTGGGGTTATCTTTTGTTCAATATTGCTGAATAAAATGGCCATTTCACTAAGTAGAGATTTTCAGGAAATACAAAAAACAGTTTGTGCGTGTATGTATGTATGTATATGTCTCTGGTTTAACAAATATAAATTATTAAGATTCTCAATGTCATTTTCAAAACTGCAAACTGTAAAAGTGAACTGTGGAAATCAATGCCTATTAGAAATATTGGAGCTTGGTTTAGTGCAGAGTAGGGACGATGTTATTACTTTAACAAAAGAACCATTTACCATTATGGGACCGTGCTTCTTTTGTTCTTAGATCATTCTAAATCATTGCATTACATATGATCTTATTTTATTTCTAATAGACTATTCACATGTTATTCCAGAGTTAAGCATAATATAGCAATTTCTTTCCAGCAAATAGAAGACACGTGAGATCAATTTTTTTCCTTTACACATTTCCTATTTTAACACACAGTAACTAATTTTACTTGCCAGGTTTTATGGCCTTTTATTGGTTATGCAGCTTTATTTATATTCTTGCTTGCTACTAATTATCACATTCTACATAATTTATAATGTATTCTACTGACGGTGAAGTCTGAATAATGAAATGCATCTATAGAAAGAAATTGATTGCCTCCCAACAAAAATGCCAAGGAGAGTATGAACAGAAACTGTAAAAGATTTACGGATTTATATTTAAAGTGAACTCACTTCCTTTGTTCTTCAAAAGAAA
Source organism: Loris lydekkerianus (assembly GCA_963574355.1). Classification (NCBI taxonomy): domain Eukaryota; kingdom Metazoa; phylum Chordata; class Mammalia; order Primates; family Lorisidae; genus Loris; species Loris lydekkerianus. Next base: position 16,577 of record CAUYPK010128937.1, read on the forward strand.
AATAAAGGCATTGGTAGAATGGCGCTCAGCTGAATTTTGGCCAACACAATTTTACCCACTTTCTATAAACTATGTGAGTTCTGTGTCAATAGGATTGGGTCTTTAATTCTTGCACAATGCTACCTGGGGAAAAAAAGATAATGTAAAAAATAAAAATCGAAATCTAGGTAAAAGTGAACATTGTATCAATGAATTCATCTCTAAAGATAATTGTGTAGACAAGATCAGTGCACTTATGTCATCATTATTTATGTTACCGAAACACAGACCAGCTTTAAAAAGGTAAAAGTATTCTATGACCCTATTCATTTTCTATTTCTATTAACTAGCTGAAGGAAGTAACATGGGAATGTGAATTATAAACAAATGTGTCCAAAATCTAATGGTCAAAATGGTCAAGTTTCTTGAATGGGACACTGTGCCACTAAAATTTTAGGAAAATGCTTAAACCATTTTTAGTTCTGATTTTGATGTTTAATGATTTTAATTGTTATTTTGTCCTCTGGGGATTCCTTCTTGGCACCACCTTACCCACCTCTCCACTTGTATTTTGCTTTCAATTTTAGACAAGTTGGACATGCTTCAGAGAAAATTTTGATATTTTTTCTATCCACCTTTGAGAAATGTGCAATAATTATTTTCTTAAAATTATGAACATCCAGACACTATTTTTTAAAACTTTTGCTAAATAGTAAAGATTGAGTCAAGGAACATTGCTTTATTTTAGCGATCTGATGGGGATCAATCAAGTCATTGGTCTTTTTGAGCTTTAAAATCTCTGTCTGTAAAGTGGGATGTTTTATATTTAAAGTGAAGATGAAGCATTAGACTATTTATTTCTCTTTTCTTGCCCTGATAAAAGTCTAGTCATTTTTCAAGAAAACTTTCAGATATCAGCATGTCTGTGAAGTATGAACCCTGAGGAAAAAAATCACAACTTTTGATTCAGGTAGTCTTAAAACTTATATATTTTGGGAAAGAAGATGTTATTTATTTTTGTAGGTTTAAAGTCATTCTGTTACATACTCACTGTAATAATAAAGCCTACTTATTAAATAATAGTACTAATAAGGATTTCTGGTGCATATATGATAGTACAATGCAATTTTAATAGTTATAATTGGTTATAGAAGAATGGTTTTATAATTTGGAGGCAATAATATGATGTGTCTTCTGGAATTACGCAGAGCCATAATATTCACATAATAGTCACTATTGTGCTCTAGTATGCTTCAGGACAAATTGATAAATATAGGTTAAGTATAGTGTGGTAAATCACATGGTTTATGTAACTCTATCATTGCACTTACTGTCTTTACTTTTATACAGGACTCTGAACTCTCTCAGACAGAAGACATTGTCTTACTAATATTACTAAACTTTCTATAGTGTTAATTTTGTGACTGCTATGTAGTAGACATTAATTGTTGAATAAAATGATTTTTGAATGAATGAGTACTGATATAAAATGAAACTGTATCTATTCCTCTATAATACAGTTGACATTATGATATACACTTTAATTAAAAAGGACTAAATAACTTAAAATAATGTATACTTTTATTTGGTTTTCCTCTGATTAGTATAACTTAGTGATGGTTACTGTAATTGTAAATGGGCAAACAATATTATATGTGCTAAATTATTATGCTAATTATATTAAGTAGTGATATCACTACATAAGATTAAAATGAAAATTATACATAGTTCTTATGTTAATAAAGGCTAATATAATATTTTAAATTCAAATTTGAAACTAGCTTACTTTATTCAAAATTTCATCTTCACTTCTGGAGTGTTTTGAGGTAGTTTAAGGTTGGTATCTGTGATTTATTTCTTCAACCAACACCCGTAATACTTACTATGAGTAAGATACAGTTCCCAGTACTCCAGAGTTAATAATTCATTTAATTGTCATAAAAACTCCATCCCCATTGTGCTCATGCAGAAAATAAGGCACAGAGAAGTTTTGTACATGGTATTTTACTCAAACTGCATGAATTAAATTACTCTAAACTGGAGACACATGTTGGAAATTAACATATTTCAAATTTAGTGCATATGATTGTCTCTAACACCTGACCCTCCTGCCTTTATTCTATATCTAATGAACTGTCACTTGCAGCTCAAACTTTGAAGACGGGATTTTGGAAGTGATTCTCAAAGTCTCTTCTATGTATCCCACATGTTTCCCTGTCTTCAATGGTTTTCTAGTGCATAGAGAAGAAGGAGTCAACACCCCAAAAGAGTTATTTTCCACCTTGTTTTTATCACCCGTCAATCTCATGTATAGACTCCGGAATCACTGAGCCTGGATTTTAATTCCTGGATTCATTCTTAATAGTCACATGTCCTTGGAGACATATCATTCCTTGCTATGCTCTCAATGTCTCAGTTTCTTCATCTATAAAACAGGATATAAAAGGTTTATCATAAAGATTCAATGAAAGCACTCAGAAGAGTTTATGTAGGCATAAGGCAGAAAAGGGAGGTTGAGAGTGCAGACATGTTGACAGATAATTGATACTAGCCACTCTGAACAAGGAAGTCTGCTACAATTCACTAGCCCAGGACCACCTGAATTTGAGTGAGTTGCTAAACTGGATGGATGCCCTGCAAAATATTTGTTCCTACCATTCTGAGACTGCATTTTATGATCTGCCATTATGGTCTGACCACAGCACAAAATTGCTGTTTCCCAAAAAGAGTTTTTGAAGCTTTAGAAACATTACCATTGGCCCATGAGGGGTCCTGTCCTATGCTGAAGGGGAACCTTACTCTGTCCTGTAGGGCAGTATCTGTCTGTAACTCTGTCTCAATAAACTTTTCTTTCACTAGTTGACTCACACTTGAATTCTTCCTGTGTAATTCCAAGAACCTATTTGGTGAATTTACAGTCTGTTCTTCCCTTTACACATCCTGCATAAGTATGACTAGCATTTAGTAAAGTCTCACAAATGATTGGCTATTATTGTGATTTTATTATTTTTACAGTTTTATTATTTTACAGTTTTTTATGTATAACTTTTTCAACATGCAAATAATTCTGACCTTCATGTGATTCATTAAATATATCTCTTCTGTGATATACAAGGTAAACATAGGAAAATTCCTTAATACACAGTGTTTTCCTTTCCTGGCAAACTCCTACTTGCCCTGCAACCTTTCCTGCCTACCTTAGATCATATTGTACTTCCTATCTTCTACCTTCCTAGAAAAAATTACCTCCATTATATTTTCTATCATGGTATGTGGCAATTACTTGTTCTTTTCCTTTCCTTTTCTTTCCCTTCCTTCCTTTCTTCCTTTCTCTCTCTCTTTCTTTCTTTCCTTTCTTTCCTTCCTTCCTTCCTTCCTTCCTTCCTTCCTTCCTTCCTTCCTTCCTTCCTTCCTTCCTTTCTTTCTTTCTATTTGTGTCTTGCTCTTGCTCAGGCTAGTCTAAACCTACTGAGCTCAAGCAAACCACTCACCTCAGCCTCCTAGAGTGCTAGGATTATAGGCGTCAGCCACAATGCCAGGCCTACTTGCTTATTTTCTGTCTGATTGTGAGCTTCTTTCCTCTTACTAACTCAAGGAAAAACATGGAAAATATGAAACATCTGTCTTGATGAGGAAAAAAGGTTAAATGATTAAATGAACATCAGAGTATCTCTTTATATTTTATAAATCACTTTCATAATTATGGGCTAACTTAGCATTGCCCAACAAAAAGTTTAGGTTAGATTTCAGATGCATATCTATGTTCATGGAAGCTTCCAAATATACCAGCAGATACCCAAAAAAAGCTCTTTTCCCTGCGAATTGTCTAGAAACAGGATGAAATTTACCAAATGTCCCTCCTTCCTTCTCTACCAGGAAGAACAGAGGTTGATCAGTAAAGATAATTTTAGAGTTTTATCTATAAGGCTAGAGACAGGCAGCAGAACAAACAACAGTTGAACGTCTCTATATTGACTAACTCCTTAAGTTGATCTAATTTTCATAGATTGGACAAGCACCACGAGTACTGAGGTCTAGTTTCGTATGTTGACCACCTCCATATGCGGACTAATTTTTCATAGTCCCTTGGGTGGTCAACTTACACATGTTCTACTGTATATAACAACCTTTATAACTAGCCTTAGTCCTCACATCTTTGCCATTCCACAACTTCCCAACACAGAGATCTAAGATCCTTTCCCTTGATTATGCTACTTTAATTTGTATTGTTCCTTGCTGAGTATTCTAAATTATCTGGAATTCTAAGCTACCTCTTTGAGAATTATTCATTCCTTTGTTACTCCTATGTAGTATATGAGACATACATGTTAACAAACTCTTTTTTTTTAAATTTTTTTTAATCTGTCTTCTACTATAAGGGTCCCACGTGAAAACTCAAATGAGTCAAGGGAAAATTATTTTTCCCCTATACCAGTATGTGCAAAATCTTTGGTAGAACAGATATCTGTTCTCTAACACCCCTTTATTCTAGTTTTTTCTCCCATGCGAAAGATATAGACCAATAGTATAACTAAGGTTTTAATAGATACTTTAATTTTAATTTTCCTAACACTAAGTTTAGGTTCTACATTATGAAGGCAGAGTTAACTCTTAGCCTTCATCTCAGCTTTCTGCTCTTGGCCTACAGTCTTTATAGTCTTTCTAAGCCTAAAGTAAATATGGGGACTTACCATTACTCTATTCAGTTAACTTATGAGGTCAAATACAAAGCATCACATTTTAGTAGGCACACCTCACTTTCAAGATTTAGGAGTTGAGGGCTTTTATTAATGTGAAATGATCTTTATATTTATTTTCCTTAGATACAAAGGAAAAATGAGAATTTCCCAGGTGTTACAAAAACAATATATATTAAAATCTCAGAATAGTTATGAAGAGATTAAAGAAGTTAGCCAACAAAAACATGAGGCAACTGAGTGGTTAAAATGCGTCATCTAGCAGGGATTATTACCCTTGAAAAGAAAGATTGACATTTATACCCAGTTAGCTCTTACTGAATAAAACATAATTAAAACTTTCTTTCGAATGAAATAAAAATGTGGATAAAAACATTTTCAAATAAAGTTAAAAGAAAGGAGAAAAACCCAAGAATTTTTCTGAAACTGAATGACAAAAATCAATATTTAAGTGCCAAAATTACAATAAACAAAAATTATCAATACTCTTAATATATTAAGCACAAAATAAGTAAATTAATAGCTGATGCTTTCTATCTCTTCCTTATAACCTCACATATCAGAGGGAATAGTTTTCCTCAAAATTTCATTGCATTATTTGAATACTTATAAAGCACTTTAATGGGTCAAATTACGTTGCACTGGTTTATTGCTCATACCACCTTTGGTCCAAAGTACATACAAGAAAATGTTCATAGGAAGATAGCAATTTTGAATGACATTGAGAACAAAAGCTTTCTTATAGTGAATATTGCTAAATGCCATATTTATGCTTTACACTGTTTGAGAAAAAAAAAAAATGAACATGACTACCAAAACGAAAACAGCAAAAATCATGGCAACCAAACAAAAATAACATATTTTATGGCTTTGTTTTGAAAAATCTGAATTTCTGTCTCAGAGTTACACCATACAATATTTTGAATTTATTTGGAAAATATAAATCCTGTGACTTGGAAACATTGTGTTGGATTAATGCTCTTGGATTATTTTATGGATGCCTAATTAACACCAGAGACTACACTAGAATTCTGTAACTCCAATGAACATACATTGCAAATCTGGACAAAGCAAAAGTACTAAATTTGGAGACATACATTTCAGGAAAAACATATTTCTTAATCTGAACCAATATCTACATAGGTGCATAGTGTTTTGCTGACATCAGTAAGAACTATCTCGAGTCTCCAAAGTCAGAATCCGATCTCACTCCTTCTGCTGCAAGTAAATAATAATGAGGAAAAAATGACTAAACATGTGGCTGCATAGTGAATTTAGATAAATTATTTAAACTGATAAATTATTTAAAATGATTTCACAGATAGTATTAGCGAAGAAAAATGTGAAAATGCAGAAATATGTGCAAGTACTAATGTATTTGTATGTAGGTGATAACATTGCCAGACTTTTTAAAAAAGACTCCCGGCCAGTTAACTTAACTAAAACAAAAAATTGGCAATTACAGTTGTGGAATTAGGAAATATTTTCAGCTGTTTCTTAACATAAATTTGAATAAATTACAGAAACATTATAAAAATAGAATGGCAATAATGAGAAGTAAAACATATATCTGAAATTGCAATTTGTGTATTATAAACAGAGGTGCCTAATGTTAAAAAAAGTAGTATTTTCTATTAAAAAAACAAACAAACAAACAAACAAAATTTTCCACACTACAAACTTAAGATCTTATCAAGATGTTCGATACTGTACAAGATTTGTATAAGCAGAGTTCCCTTTAGGCTGCATGCAGGCTGTCGTTTTTCCTCATTGGCAGCCATCTTCCCCCAACCCCAGGCCTGGTGTGCAGCTGCAATACAACACTCAGAAGTATATTTTTACATGAGGATTTTATATAATGTATATTTCAAAGGAAGTATTCATATGCTAATAAAGAATTTGGCCTTTCTTCAAACAGCGCATTTGTTGGTCTTTGAAACTATCTCCTTTAGGGACAAATCTAAATAATCATTTTGCCTTTCTGCCAAGAAATTTAAATACCCCTTAAAAATGGAGATACATTGTTATTTGTTTTTATATTAATTCCTAGTCCCTGTTCTTGCCTTGGTTGGATGACTTCTTAAAATTTGCATGGTTATGTTATGTGTTGCTTTCTTTTACTGGAAACAAAGATTAAAATTTGAAGGTAGTGTATGTGGCTCTTCATATTTTGCCCTCCTCAAGACAAGTCTTTCATGCCCTCGCCTTATACTTGGGGCTCCCTCCAGTTAAACCCAGGTTGTTATCGTCCCCTCAGTGAGTCAGCACCTGTGTAAATGTCACACTTTGAATGCCCCCCTCTTTAGTGCAGACCCCCTCATTTTTGCCTACTATACTCTTTTGAGCTCCTGGCCTTAAATGGTCTCTGAACTAGTGCATTTGTTCTGATCGCTTCCTGACTAACAGCATACGCATTAAAAGATGATGAGCCAACAAACAGGCATGTGAGAAGTGGGGAAAGAGGAAATGGGAAGAGTGAGAATAGAGAATGAACTAGTTGGACAAAGAGTCTGGCTCTTAGTCATAAAACTACCTGTAATTTTTCAGGCCTGACCATAGGCAATTAAGAAGTGGTACTTGGCAGGCAGGGAAAAGCTGCCTTCCCTGCAGCACACTTGATGCGGAGCCAGCACACTGTGGTCTCTGAAGGGAGCTCCAGTGAAGGACTCAGCCCCCGCCAGCCAGTCTTGTGTTTAATGCGTATTTGCACTCCCAGTCCAGGCTCCTTCATTTCACTTGCAGACCTCTGTATCCGGGGTCTTTAGCTAAGGCCTTTGTCAGGCATCTTTGCAGAGGCCTCCCTAAGAGAGGGTGAGTGGAGGGGAAAGTTTGAAGACCTGTTTTTCATTCTGACTCATATACTCAGTAATTTTCACCTTCTAGTCTTCCTCCCCTCTTCCCTTCTTCCTCTCCCTTCTCCCTGGGTATAGAAAACTGCAGGAGCCTTTATCTTTTAGTAAAAAACAAATACTTTTATTAAAAAATATTTTCTCTAGTGAATGTATTTGTTTTAAAATTGACAGATAAAATTGCATGCATTTATAGTGTTGTGCAGGGTTTTTTTGTTTGGGGCTCGCTCCCTAAATAGTGAAATGACCGCTGAGTTGATGCTAATCCAGAAGGTCTAACCAGGTATCATTCATGGAAAAATATGGAAAGGAGGGGGCAAAAGGAGAGTGGCACTTTTTTTTTTTTTCCTAATTATTAGCTTCTTGCTTATCCTACACAGTAACTGATTAATTGAAAACTTGACTATCAATTTTTACTTTTGGCTTGTTGCTTTAATTGATCATTATCTGCAAGCTGGACTTCGTTGAGCTCTGCTGAGTTTTGGACAGTAGGTTCGTAAGTTAGTCCCAGAGCGCTTCTGTACAATATGTAGTTGCTAGAAAATGGGAGAGCAGAAATAAAACTGCTGAGGAAACGCTACTCTGGCTCTGTCAGTCATGAATCGTTGTTAGTATAATAATAGATTTGTTAAGTCCATGAAATTCTCAAGTATTAGGCACACCCCTAAAAACTATGAAGAAGTAAGGGATGGCAGAATATATCTAAACTCTTATTCTTTTACCATCTTCAGTAATAGAGTAACTTACCAGCAGGTATTTGGCTATTCTTAGAATAGTGGATAATTTTGAATTCTGATGAAACCTTTCTTTCATAGGAGAAGTAAAGTGTTGGGAAGAATAAAGTGGTTATTTGTATAGAAAATGATTGAGTCTGATATTTTATAAATTGTGAGCCTTAAAAGAAAAGAAATCCACTTCATGAATGAATGAGGAAAGTGTTTAGATGCTGTTTGGAAATGGCTGTTCACATGAGCAGGTGGCAGGGTCCTTGTGATGAGGCCATCTGCTGCTGATGCCTACAGCAACAGTCTGAATAAGGGGCTATTAAACTGTAGCATGAGCACTCTAGGCCAATGGTTATTTTTGGTTTGTCACTATCATTTGAGAGTTTTGCTAGAGATAGGATGCCCTAGATACCTAATCAAAGGGACTATGGACTGAGTACACTAACCTTGAATTATGACATTGTTTTGCACCACAAAAGGGAGGCAGTGGACTCTAATGTAGAGATATATATTTAAAAATATGTAAACTATTTGAGTTATTTACCCACAAAACTAATACAGATATCATATACATGTACATACACTCTGATATATACTATATATACATGCATATATATTTATATATCAAATGCATTTATTATGGGAAAATTCTAAAAGGTAGTAAATCAAAGCCAAAGAAATTTTAAAATTATGCTCCTTAGAAATTCATAAATTAATCAGTTAAAACACAGATACACAAAAATGCCTTAAATTACATATGTAACATAATATGTTAGCATTCTATTACTTAGTATATAATGCATAATTTATAAATTTAAATGATAATTCTACCTAGAATTAACTATATATCCATGAAACTGACAAAATGATTTTGAAATAATTTCTTGCTGCAAAGTCAGATGACCAAGTCCTCAACATTACTATTCTTACTAACATTTTCATATCTAGTCCATGACAATCGTTTTGAATCAGAAATTGAGGGCACAAGTCAATACTCTACTACTTTCATTAGTTAAATAAATTCTAAGGGTACATTTTATACTATAAAGGAGGCCAAAACACAAATAATAAGAAGCAAACATATAAAGATTTTAGAACACAAAATATATCAGGCATTTTTTTTAAAAAATAAGAGCTTCAGCAAATAAACATAACATGAAGGTTTAGGATCAAACAGAGCTATAATCATATAAAAGTATAGTACATCATAATTTTCAAACCATTTTCTTCTTAGTTTTAATAGCTATTCATACTTTCCCATATTGCTTAATTTTCAAAAATGCATTAACTATAAGAACATTCTAATTTTTGGTTGGGAATTTTATAAACTCAAAAAACAGTAATTAACATTACCTGTTAGAATGTATAATATGTGACAAATTTCTTTTTTGGATTTGTGCAAAACAGGAAAATTTACAGATACCAATGAACTAAAATATAAAATTATTGATTTACTTAACAAACATTGTTAAGGTATTTATGCAGTGAGATATTGATTTTAAAATAGGTTATTTCCAAAAGGATAATATTAAAATTGATATTTGGTGGTGAATTTTATTGGAAATAAAAGATTTTTTAATAATTGATGACTTAAAAAAATTAAAAAGTATAGAATGTATGCCAAAGATAAGTTTGAAGATAATGATAGGAGAATCACAAAATTCTTAGTTTCGTATATACATGACTTTTTGAACTCTGCTTTAAGAATCCTGTAAGCATAAGACTTCTCTTTAGAAAACCCTTGAAGAACAACTGCCAAGTCCTATGAAATGTAGACTTTAGACTGCTCCCCTATGTCCTTTTCATACTTTTTTCCTCCCTCTATGAGCTATCTTTTTTGTTTCTCTAGCAAATAGGCAGGCACATTCAAAGGTGAGTTTTATACATAAAGAAATCCGTGTGAGACCTTCAAAGATACCTAGAAAAAATGAAAACAATAAAAGCTATAACCCAACTATACCACAAGACTATGGGGAAAGGGCCAAGGAAGGGGAAGGGAGGGGGGAGATTTTGGTGGAGGGAGGGTAATGGGTGGGGCCACATCTATGGTGCATCTTAGAATGGGTACAGG
>CAUYPK010128938.1:0-22694 GCA_963574355.1 Loris lydekkerianus
CCCCCCCCCCCCCCCCCCCCCCCCCCCCCCCCCCCCCCCCCCCCCCCCCCCCCCCCCCCCCCCCCCCCCCCCCCCCCCCCCCCCCCCCCCCCCCCCCCCCCCCCCCGGAAGGCATCAGCATGATGATATACCATCCAACAAAATTCCATGCCCATGTGATAGTGCAAAGGAACCTGTTTTTAAAATTAAGGGGTGTAGAAAAATCAGCTGCAATGCTAAGTCCACTTACTAGTGTGGGGTGAGTTGCTACCCAGAATGGCTCTCTTTCTCCTTCACAACTGCATCTACATGGCCTGAGCAGCTTATCCTCACACAGAGGGGAGGGTGTTGCCCCTATGTGCACTGTCATCTTATAGATCATATTACTCTCAGAGAAAGAGACACTTTTTGAAAGAAATAGGCTGAACTCTGCTCTGCTCCTTCTGTGGGGGCTGGGAAGAGAGTCAGTGGAGAGCAGTGATGACAGGGATGGGCTCTGGAGTCAGAAAGCCTAGGGGTCAATCCCGACATTACCCCCTTGCTTCTTGGGTAACCTTGAGGAAGGTGCTTCACTGCTTTGAGCCTCAACATGCTCTGTGACATGGGAGTAATGAAGGTGTGTTTCCGCATAGAGATGGCATGTCACGTGGTGGGGGACACCTAGAGAGGAGAGCAGAGCGGCACTTCTTGCTGTGAAACCCTGGGAGACATCACCGTGTGATGTGCTTGGTGGGGAGCATGTTCCTGACCTGTGCTGCAGGACTGCTGTGAGTTGGGGCAGCAGATGTGATCTGTGCATTGTGCAGGACTCTGGGGAGCACATCGTTGTAAGTGCTCCATACTGCGGTGCTCACAGCTGGCTGGGGGCGGGCCACAGGGCAAGGACAAAAAGGAAAATGGCCTTCTCTGCCCCCTTGGTTCTTCCCGTCCTAGGGTGATAGGCAGCCCTTGAAGCCAAGTAGGTCCTGCTCCTATGTCATCTAGCCCTCCCAGGGATGGCCTCCCTGTTCCTTTGCCCATGGCATCTAGGCCATTGCTGACCCTTGGTGGATAGGTAACCACCAGCCATGACAGAACCACACTTGCTCCACGGCCCCCTCAGCTTGGAGCTTTAATTGTCTGACCCTGGGACCTGGGGCCACCTGCTCCCACAGACTGGCTGTGTTTTCATTCCTAAGCATCCTTATTATCCAGAAAGTTGGGATTTCCTTGTCTCCAGCACAGCCCCCAACACTCACACCCCCGTGCTGGGATGGTGGCACTATGTGTCTTTGTGTCATAGAAACCAGAGGCTGGTAGTGGGTGACTGGCTGGGGTTACTTAGCCCCTTCCGGAAAGCCCTTGTGGCTGGTTTCCTCAGCTCTCTTCAACTGAGTCCTCCCTGACTGCCCATCTTCTGATCCACTAAGGGTGGCTGTCCTGTGGCTGGTGACCAGCTGCTTTCCGTCTCTTGGGACAAGTGAGAGCTCAGGCTGTACCCTACATGTTGTGTCTGAGAGGCCAAAGGGAGACAGCCACTTAGAGGGTCTGTTCTGTGGGAGCCTCTGGCCCTAGAGGCCTTTCACATACAGGGTGGAGTTTCATCTCTCTAGAATGTTTTAGAGCAGCAACAGCCTATCCTGTCCTCTGTGCACAGATAAAGTTCATCTTCCATAAAGACCTGGACCCTGCTTCTGGGCCCCACATCCATGGAACACAGAGTACTATTCATGGCCTTGACTGGCTGGAACGAGTTTCTTTCCCCAGGTACATGTTTTCTTTCTGTGACTCCTGTGAAGGGGAGGATCACATCCCATGTGACATCCACATATCACCATGGTGCTGGGCACTCCTTAAGCATTCCTGAGGCCTTGGACTAGTTGGATGGCAGCCTTTTGGGTGGGGGAAAGCAGAGCTTGAGAGGACAGGTCACAGGATGGAAAGGTGTAGAAGAAACCATTAAAGGTCTGAGTTGAGTGCTGCCTAAGGAAGACGGGCTCCACAGTGGGGACAGGGCAGTGGGCTCAGTGCTGGGGGAAGTCAGAGAATGACAGAGGCCTGGACGATGCTGGGTGTAAAGGAAAGGAAGACAATTGACTTACTCCCCAGTTTAGTTGAGTGCCATCTCTGGCCCCTGCCTCTGTGTCAGTGTGGGGCTCCAAGCAGGTGGGCCTCCCCCCACTTGATTGAAGTGAGTGCAGGGGAAGTGTGAATGAGATGTGGCTTCAGGAGGGTTGGGGACTTGGGGGTGGGGTGGAGCCCAAGGATGAGTCCCTTGGGGCAGAGGGGAAGGGGAGACATTACACTCAAAATGCCACAGACCATGGAGCTTCCTGCCAGCCTAGGGACACAGCCAGGCCCTGTGCCCTTGTGCTCCAGGGTTGACGCATGCTAGGTTCCAGAGTCACTCTGAGACTCCAATGGAGTTATAGCAGGTGAGAACCTGGCCTGACTCCTGGGGCACAGGAACAGTGGAGAATAATCGCCATCATAACAATGACAACTGGGCACTACTTTGTGTGTCCGTGGTGTTTCAGTTCACAAAGGGCTTTCCCATCTACTAGCTCAGAAACTGGGAGAGGATGGAGGACTTTCCGTTACCTCCATCCTCATATACTCCCAAAAGGCCTTAACCTTGACCCTTCTCTTTCCTCCCATTTCCAGGACTGAGAATGGAACCTGCACAGTGGTGCAGCTTTGCAGCTGGGCTAGAGGAGAGGCCGAGGCTGCAGATGATCCTCCTCCCTGGGGCCCCTGTGCCCTCCCCTCTCCTTCTCAGATACGCGCGGCCTCACCTGGCTTACCTGGCTTTCCCGGAAGGTGAGGAAAGTAGAACTTCTCTTCCCGAGTCTCCCAGCAGGGAGGAGCTCTGGGCTAGTGTGGGAGCAGAGCTCTTGTACCTCCTGCCTCACATTTTCCTGTTTGTTTCCCCACCTGTCCTACCCACTGTGTCGGCCTCTGGCTTTCCATCTTGCTCAGCCAATGTCTGTGTAGGTCTGTCTGCCATATGAGGCAAAGATCAGTGCTTGTCTCCCACACAAACCCAGGTCTCAGCCACCTTCCTGCCAAATGGCACAGATGGCAGCCTCCAAACTGACCTGGAAACATGCTCCAATATTTTTCTAGGAGCAGAGCAGTCTTTCCAACCTGGGGCTTCTGGCTTTGGAAAGTCCAGCCAAGACCTGCAGCCTGCCCTGCTACTGTCTGGGGAAGTAACTGAGAAAGAGGAGAAGTGTGCAGCTGTCCAGAAGGCAAACCTTTTGACAAGGAAGCAGGCATGTGCTAAAGCACAGGGTGACTGGCTGCAGGGGAAGACTCCGGCCCATGTAGAGATGGGGCAAAGTGGGCACATGCAAAACTCCCTGAGCTCAGAATAAAAGGTGAGGATAAGGACGTCAATATACTTTATACAACCCGTTGACTTATCTAGAATCTTCAGATTAGGATCTATGAGTTAGGCGGTTCCATCTATTTTTAAAAAATGTGAGATTATAACCCAGATCAAGGAGATACTGTCTTTTAGGAGTCATAAGAAGACTATGGGGAGCTGTGAGATAACACAGGAGCATAGTAGAAGGTATTGGGGAGGGCTTGTGGTGTAAGGGAAGATGGGGTGGTACATGTAAACCTTGGAATCAGTTGATCATTTTCCAGTGAAAATCATTAGGGAAATAGAAAAAAATTATACACTCAAGTTTATTGGAACACATCTAGCGTACACAAATAACAGCAAGGTGTGTGTGGTTATGCTGTGCTAACAATTGCAAAATCTTGGTGGCTCATGATGACAAGGTAATTTTTCATTTATACTGCATGTCCACTGTGAATTGGTTTAGGCTGCTCCATTGTTTTCATTCCTGGGCTGCTACAGGGACATTGGGACCCCTGGATCTAAGACAGTCATGGTTTCTTAGCAGAGAGAAAAGAAATGGACATGGTGGATCATTCACTAAACTTCACCCTGGAAGTGAAATCTGTTACTTCTGCTCATGTTTCATTGGCCAAAGCAAGTAATATGGCTTTGCAGGTCACATTTCATTGGTCAAAGCAAGTAACCTAAACTCTCCTGGGAGATGTCATCCTCCCCCAGGGAGCAATAATAAAGCTTCTACCCTAAGGATTGATAAAGGTAGCTGTGCCTTAGGCCATGAGATCCTAAATTTTTTTTTTAAACTTTATTCAAATCAAAATGAGGGTACAGTATTTAGGTTACATTGTTCTCATTTCCAGGGTAAATTTCCATTTGTACAAGACCCCTCACCAAGGGGGTGAGACCCTAAATTCCTGAGAGGAAACAGAGACCTCAAAATCCAGTTGGTAGACAATTGTCTTGAGTTATAAACAAATAAAAGAATAGAATGAGGAAAGAGTCTTTGTCTATTTTATTCACGAATGTATCCCAATGGCCTAGAACAGACCTTCAATATAGTACATTTGTTGCCAAATGAATTCTAAATGAGTTTAAGATGCAATTTGATCCTTCCTGTCTTCAGCCAAAGAGTATCTATATTCTATCTCCCGATACCTTTGGGTGTGGGGGTGGCTACATATTGAGAGAACCTGTAGCCCTCTGATGGAAACAGGGACCTCAGCTTTTGCATTGGGATGCAGTTTTGGCCCCTGCTTTGGTCTATCCCTGAGGTTAGTAAACCTTTTCTGTAAAATGCAGATATTAAATATTTTAGGCTTTGCAGGTCATAAAGTTACAACTACAGCTTCTCAAGTCTGTTGTAACAAACAAGCAGCTATAGATAATATGTAAACAAATGAATGTGGCTATGTTCCAATAAAACTTTATTTATAAAAACAGTGGCCAGAATTGCTGGTGGGCCCTGGTTTGCCTACCTCAGTCTAGCCACAAGGCTGGGTGTCAAGCTCTTCCTTTCTCCAGTGTCCTGTTCAGGACTACTTTGTTGTCATAGTTTTCTCAATCTTATTTATATTCATAGAATCAAATTTCCTGATGCAGCAGTTTCAAGATTTCCTCATATCTGCTTCAACTGTTTAGAGATTTGGCCTCTTTCACTCCTAGGGATCATTTCTATCCGCATCATTCCCTGACCCAGACAGGTCTTGTTATATTGCTGTAAACATGGATACGCCATGCCATTGGTACCATCATCTGTCTTGCTTTTGGTCCAGGGAGAATAGAAGCCACTCTTCCTGTTTGACCTTCTCCAAGGACCCCTTAGAATACAGTGGGGAAGTGGGGATATGTGGCTGAGGGAGGAGGAACTCACCTCTTCCCTCTGTCTTCACATCACTTGGTACAGACATCTTAGGGATGTGGCTCAGATATTTTCATTGTATGGAACCTGATGCCTCAGACTCCCAGGTTTTCTTCAGGCTGGAAAGCCTCTGGTGTCATGTGACAGTCTGGAGCATATTTGCCAGCCACCCCCTCTTTCTGGGTCAGTACCAGCCTTATGTAATTAGAAGCGCAAAGAGGAGAGGGGTCAGACAGATTCACTCCAGCCAACGACCTGCCCCCGCAGCCTTCTCTCTGCTTGTCTCCAAATTTCAGAGCAGCAGGAGACCTTGTACCTAATGAACTCTGTCTGTCTTGTTCCAGTTGGATATTTGGACATCATGGGGACCAAAATACAACCCTCCTGTCCCAGATGTCAGTGCTGGAGCCTAGGTCTCCAGTGGGTACTCTACACCCTTCTACTAACTGCTGCTCCCTCCCCACCCCGCCCACCTCCTCTAACAAGATAAACACATCTGTACCCCCATCTTGAGGGGGCCCAGGGAGGGAGGAGGGAACCTCCCCAGCCCAGAAAGGCTGAGACTCGGCCTTGACATGGGCCGTTGAGATAGCTACTGCCTCCCTTCTCCAGCTGGTGGGAAGCAGTGACCCAGGGAGCTCAAGCCACCTCTGGGGGAGGAGAAACCAGCCAGGGAGGAAAGATAAAGGAGAAAGAAGAGGAGAGTGGCCAGCTCCCACCTCTCAGCTGCTGTTCCAGCCAAGTGGCTGAGCTGGAGAAGGAGAAATAATAACAGATAAGGGGCCTGCTTTCCTGTGGCCTTGTTTATACAAGCTTAGGTTCTGGTCCCCGGGTGGGGTGCGGTCGGGTGGGGGTGAAGGTGGAGGAGGAGCCACGTGGGCGAGGGCAGTGTGTGTTCCAGCGCTGGGGCTTGCTTGCAGCTGCCCAAGGCCTGCTCGGTTTACAGATCTTCCCTGTCCGTGCTGCCCCCACCACTTCCTGCAAGAAGCTGGCTGAGTGGAGGCTTGAGCAGAAATGCAAGGATTTCCACACTTGGAGTGGGGGGCCTATCACCCAAAAAGCAGTGGACATGGCAACTCTGGGTCTCTGGGCACCCGAGAAGGGATTTCTAGCCACAACAGGGCTTCGTGGTAGCATGCATTGACTAATTCAGGAATTCCCTGTGTTGTCTTTCTCAGCCTCCCTGAAACCAACTGCATCTGTACTGTGCTGTACCTGAGGGCTGAGCAGCTGCTGAATAAAGAGCAAGTGCCATGTGCGGGGTGTGGTGCCAGGGGCCAGAAGCCAGACAGGCACAGCAAGGAGAGTCACAGAAAGTAAGTGATTCAGGGAGTCACAGCAAGGTAGGCTCTGGACGTACCTGGCAGGAAAGACTTTCTGCAAGGACCACATCTAAACAGAGGCGTGAAGGGTAACCAAAATTGCCCAGGCAGTGAGAGAGGCACACAGAGAAAGATCACCCCAGACAGAGGAGACACTGCTGGTGAAAGCATTTCAGGGGTCCCTAGGGGAAAAAGAAAGTGGTGGTGTTCAGTGGAGGCTGCAGAGGTAGGCAGGGGCTAGGTCGTGGCTTGGGGAGGGGAGAGAAGGCAGAAGGGGATGTTGACGTGAGGAGAAGAATGGGACCGATGGCAGACTGCTGGGACTGGGAGGTGGGGAAGCTCCCACAAGGTGGGAGGCCCAGTCATCTCTGAGATACGGCAACTGCATGGCAGAAGCTTTTCCGCCTCCTCTGGCATCCTGCTGAGTCAGGTTTTGGGGCTCCTTTCTCTTGGTTCCAGCCTCATCTGTGGCAGGTGTGCATCATCTGACCTCTCAGCTGTGCCTGGTTGGTTGGAGCTGACACCAGACTAGAGCAAGGCCTGGGTGATCAGCATTGCTGCAGGGGCTCTGGGGGAAGGGGCATCGAGGATGAGGCTGTGTGGTAGATCATCCAGGTTGATTCTTTTGAAGCTCTCTGCATCTGCCCACCACCCCCATTTTGCCTTAATAGGGTGACAGTGAGAAGGATCCAGAATACCTTGCTGATAGTCAACTCAACCAGTCTAAGTACATGAGTCATCCCTAAGAACTCCCAGCAAGTCATCCATTCCCCCCACTCATCCTCCCTTCACTCCATCCTATTCAGCAGTCACTGAGGCCCACTGAGGCCCCAGGACTGCTCAAGGCAGGTGCCTTCATTGGGTTAGGCTCCTGCCTTGGTCCAGAAAGTCCTGGAGCTGGGAATGTTAACTTTAATGGTTCAGGTCTAGGCTCCAACATCAGACTACTGGGACCAAAATTCTCTAACTCACTCAGTGACCCAGTGCAAGTCTCTGCATCTCTTTGCACCTCAGTTTTCTGGCCTGTAAAACATCATAATAGTGCCTCCTGCACAGGCTGCTGGATTGAAAGCATTCCTGCATGAGGCCTGGTGCACACTGAGTGGTCAATGAATATTAGTTGTTACTGTTTCTATCCATCAGCTGTTTACTTTGGGAAAAAGGAATTGTTAGGAAGGAATCTTTTTTGAGAACTTAATGCAATAATATTAGAGATACCAACCCTAACAGCAACTATTTTTATTTTTTATATTTACTTCCAGCATTTGAGATTGTAATAAAAAAATTCCAGAAGTCTAGGGCACTTTATGCTTTCTTTTCTTTTGATCTGCTCCAGTAAATCTGCTATATATAGACTCAGGAAATGACCATGGGTGTGGGATCCATCCTTTGCCCAAGCTGAAAGGTGAGAATTCCTGTCTCATCCCTTACGTCCTGTGTGATTGTGGGTTTATTTCCTAGCATCTTGGAATCTGATTTTCTTCATCTGTTAAACAGGGATAATAACCCCCTCCACAGGTTATAAGAAGTAGCACTAATACTGTGTGCCCAGCATATAGTAGAGGATTAATAAACGCTAGTTCCCAGCCCCTCCCTCTGATTAGTGTGGGGTGCCGAACATGGGTGGTCTCCAGGGGTTGGCGCCACTAGCCTTTCCCAAGCCCACCTCCAGCTTTCTCAGAGCCCTGAGAGCACTGGGGACTTTTCTGCTTTGGAGACCAGGAGTCAACCAGCTTCTGGTTAGCTTTGCTGACACCACTCCAGGGAGAGGAGGGTTGAAAGGGAGCCAGGAGTTGGGAGAAGTCAAGGATGAGGCCCTTTCCTGGAAACGCCTGGGGGCTCCATCTCTCTGTGGTCAGGGTGAGCAGACATCTGTGGGATGTGTGGGTGCGGTAGGTCAGGGATTGCAGGGTTCAGAAAGAGTTCGGAAAGAGCTGGGCACAATGAGAGAGACACTGCGGTGATTCAGAGAGGAGGTCATTAAGTCAGGCTGGTGGGAGCCACCTGGCTGGGTTACCCTCTGATACCCACCCCGCACCCCAACAAAGGGTCTTTCTCAAACAGTGAAAGGAGCATATTATGTTCATAATGAACAATTGCTTGTGTCTGTAGAACATTTTATAAATCAGGCATCCTTTTGTGTTCATTTTCTAATTTCAACTTCACAAAGAGGCAGAGACAGGGAGATAACATTCCTATTTGATAGAGGAGGAAACTGAGGCTGGAAGGGGCTACGTGAATGCAGCTACTGAACTGGAACACAAAGCCAGGCCTCCTGGTGTCAAGCTACCCACAACCAAAGGGTGAGAAGGAAGGAGTTCTCTTGGCAGGTAGTGATTTGTTCTGCAAAATAATGTAGAATTTTCTCTATTAAAACACTCAAAAACTAAAATTACTACCCAGCTCTTCTTCCATGTGAGAATCATCAGTTTCTTTTCTAACCCGGGAACTGAACTCCACATGGAAAAGCTGTCCAGGGTGGCAGTACCCTTTGGAGGAAGAGCAGTAACCTGCAGATCGGGGGTGGGTGGGGGTGGGGATTTAGGGCTGCCCTTGTGGGAGGATTTTTAGAGCTGCTTGTTAATAGGTGACCAAGTGAGGTCACAAAATCAGCTCTCTGGGCATCCGCTGTCACCTATAGGATTAGGGCCTCTCTTCCATTTGGCCAGTATCTAAGAGACCACACTAACAACTGTGTGAACGAGGGGCCTGGGAAAGGACCTTTACCCCTCCAGGTTCAGTTTGCTCACTGGTAAAGGCATGGAACTTATTCTTCACCCATCCCCACCACCATCCAGTCACCTTAATTTGACTTCCTGTGTGCAGGTTGGTGGAGCAAACATTTCCTGAATTCCTGGAAGCTAGTCCAGCTCTGCCATTACCAAATGGTGGCCCTGCGTCTGTCACTTTCTCTCTAGGTTATGTTTTCCTTATCTGTGAAACATAGAGGGTGGCTCTTTAGGGTTCTTTGGCCCTAACTTTCTCTGCAGAAGCTGGAAAACAGGGCTGGGCTAGGAGAAGTGGTAGGACAGGGAGGCCTGGGGGGCCTGCTTGCATGGGTCTGGACAAGGGGGTAAGCTGGGTGAGCAAGTGTGTGCAGGGGTGATGGAAGGCAGCTGAGGGAAGGGTAGAGTTAGGAGTTGGGGTTGGTGAAGAGGAACAGGTGCCTTTGTGTTCTCTCCCATCCCCTGGGCTATCTCAAGAGAGGTTCGTAGGGCCCAGGGCCTGCCTGGGGAGACCCTCTGAGAAGCTGGAGTCCACTACAGTCCTGCGTAGTGGGAAGGCCTCCTAAGCTCTGCCCTTCAGTTCGCCTGAGGAAGGCAAGAAGGAGAGACTGCTGTTGGACCTGGCTGTGGCTAGCACAGAGTCAGAGCTAAGATCTCCAGGCAAACTGTGTCTTTGCTATCTTGTGTTTAGATCCCAGCACGGGGCCAGAGAGAAGGTGAGCCCCAGGCAGCCAGGGTGTCCAGAGCTATGGTACATGTATCTCTTGGGCAGGGCCGCTAGGTGGGGAGGGGACAGAGGCCTGTAGATAGTGGCCAATCGCTGTTCCCTCTGGCTGGCTGGCTGGGGCTTTTTCCCCTCAGAGCCACCACCTTTCTTTAAATAAGCACCATGAACCCAGCTCCAGGCCAGATGCTTTGGGAGCCCTGAAAACACATTCTTTCCTTCCTGGATCCAGGTGAGGAATGGCAGGGTCTTGTGGTGTCTGGCAGATGATGGACCTGAGTTTCAGTTCTTGCTATTTACTTCTGGAAAATCCTGTCTCCCCTCTGTGACTCAGTGTCTCTATCTTGAAAATAGGGGAAGAGGTCCCTTTGGCTATACCTCTCTTCTGGCTCATGAGGATATAATGGAGTTAGATGAGGTCATGTCTGTCACAGAGCTGTGGGTCCTTAGGGAGACCTAGGAAAGTGCCAGCTGCTCTCATTGAAGGTCTAAGGTTCAAGAACAGTCCAATGGTGATATTACTCATGAGCCTCTGGCTGTCATGCTGATCCCAGGTGGGACGTGGTTAGCCAGGCCCAGATAGAGCAGGAAGCCAAGTAAACTCTTTTTTTTCTTTTTCTTTTTTTTAGTACAATCTAAAAAACCTGGGGCTCTCAGCTCTCAGTCAGCCAATGCTCCTTGCCTAGTAGCTGGGGTAGAGATGAGGGCATCGGTTTCTGCATCTGGGCCCACGAGTCTTCTTCAGAAATGACACATGCTGTCACCAGCCCTACAGGCGTTACTGGGTGGGAGATGTGGCTGTGAGGCCATCAGCCCCGAGAGTTCAGCACCCCTTGATGTGGGAGGGTAAGAGGTAGGAGAGCTTATGAAAAGGTGCCTCCTATCAACTGAAGACTAGCACCTTATTCTTAGGGTCAGAAGGTGGATCCCACTTCTGCTGCACACCAGCTGTGTGACCTTTGGGAGACAAGAATGTGCTTCTTGCCTCAGTTTCCCCATTTGTAAAACCACAATAATAATATATATCTTGTAGGGTTGTTGCATGAACTGAACATAATTTAGAATGTCAGTGGTCCTAGTGGAACACTTTGCACATGGGTAATGCTCAGTAAGTGTTATAGAGAGGAGAGAAGATAGAAGGTGAGGCTAAGAGACATGGACAGAGACCATCCCAGTGAGCTGTCTAATCCTGGGATGCCTGAACAGTAAACGGTCCAGGGTGAAGGGCTCCCAAGCATAGATTTAATATTTGGCTGATGACATTAGTCCTGGGGTGTCTGGCCCAGGCAACAGCATCCTTTGGATAAGTTTATTTGGATTAGGGGAATAGAAATTACAGAGTAGAAGCAGATTCCCAAGGGAATCTTTCCTCCTTCCACCAGAGCCCACAAACATTTCAGCTCTTCCATGGCCAGAGCCCAAGGCCTTTGCAGACAGACAGGTGTGAGGAAAGAGAAGGGTTCTGTGGTCAGATCCCAAGGCTGGGCATGGAGAATTTCGTTTTCCTGGAAGCTGCCTATCACACCACCTAGAATAAATTTCTTAACCAGTCATCCCCAAGTAAAAAGTGACACTGTAGACAAGGCATCCTCAAACTTTTAAAACAGGGGGCCAATTCACTATCCCTCAGACTGTTGGAGGGCCGACTATAGTTTAAAAAAAAAACTACAAACAAATTCCTATGCAAACTGCACATATCTTATTTTGAAGTAAAAAACAAAATGGGAACAAGTACAATTCACACCGCTGCATGTGGCCCGCGAGGCTGTAGTTTGAGGACCCCTGCTGTAGACAATAGGCTGTGATCCTACTGCTTCCAAACTATGTGATCCTGAGCGTGTCATTTGGCCTCTCAGAGCTGTGTTTGCTCACCTGGGAGACGGGATCATCAGCAGCCTCCTTAGGGAGGGGTGGCAGGATGGAATGGGGTGATGGCTGGGATCCCCATGTCCGTCTGCATGGCCAGGAGGATGGTGTGAAGAGCCACTTGCACTCCGGGTCACAACTCTGGAGTGAGCAAGAGAATCTAGTTTCTTTTCCACTCCAAACCTGGCCATCGGCCTTTGGAGAGCTTAGGTTAAGTGAACCACCAGGTCAGGCTGGAGAAGAGGGTGAGGCTGAATGGGGAGGAAAACTCTCTGATAATTTCTTGGTGCAACCTTAAGAGAAATCTGTTTGGAGCCTCAGTTCATCTATAAATTGGGCAAGTCCTACCCCACCTTCCCGACAGGAGGAACAAATGCGAATTAATTAGTAAACGTGGCTGTCAAACATGGTTGATGTTATTATTAACTTAATATGTTTTAAAGGGGAAGGCCGGCTTGTTCCAGTCCATGGGATATGTGAACTGCCAGCCTGCTGGCCAGGTTTGACGAAGAATCCCATAGATCGTTTTCACATGGGAGTTACAGCACAAATAATTAGTTGCAGCGATGGAAAGCCTTGGAGGCAAGGGATGATGGACTTTGATGATAAATTTTGCAGTCCTTCGTATAAAATGCAGAGTTGTTCCCTAAGGGGAGGGGTTATTGTACTAGGGAGAGGGCGCCCTAGGGACTTAGGCGCCACAGTCTGAAACCAGCAGGCAGAGGGTTGTTTCTGCTGTCCCAGGAACTGCTGATGGTGGGAAGGCCTGGAGGGTGCTGCACACAGGCCACAGTGGCCAACAGGGGCACAGGCCACTCATGCACAGATATACTCCTGGAGCATGGGTATGCACGGGGCCCTCTCACAGTCAGTCTTCTACGCTGCTCTGGAAGATGTGAGATGGTTGCCCAGCCAACCCACTGCATGTGCCCGCTCTAGGTGCCATCTTCCTGGACACTGTGGCTTCAGCTTCATCCATTGATCTTTCATGTGTCTGCCAGTCCTTCCTTCCAATGCTAAAAGCAGGGGCTCTGGAGCTAGGTGGCTGGGATTTAAATATTGGCCCCAACACTTATTAGCTGTGCAAATTTGGCTGAGTTCCTTAACCTCTCTGTGTCTCAGTTTCCTCATCTGTACAATGGGGGTGATGATACCTTATAGGCTTGCTTGTGGGAATTGAATAAAGTGACCTTTTCGAGCTTTTAGATTACTGCCTAGCACATAGTGAATGCTGTATCTGTTCTGGTTAAATAAGTAGAAGTGTTCCGGCTGCCCTGAGCAGATGGGTTGCCCATATCACTATCATTTCCTCTCCTCCAAGCCGTTTCAACACACATTCTAGGAAGAGTGTGCTTGCTGTGCACTTAACATGTTTTTTTTTGTGGCTCTCCCTGACCTCTTGGCAGCTCACGATAGAAGCTGGATAGAAGCTACCCTGTCCTGGGCACACTATAGCTCTGTCTCAAATCCTGTCAGTTGCGGAAGTCTTTGTCCTTTGAAAGATGATTCCTGATCGGTAGGCAGGGTGAGCCCAGCCCCTACCCTATTCAGCTTCACCGTGCTTCCAACTGTTGGTTATGACCTTGAGTTGAGGAGAGGTGTTGGGGTGCTGCTGTGTTCCCCCTGAGTTCTGCTTGGTGTCTGGAGTCTGCAGAGTGCCCAGGCTATCTGCTGCTCTGGTTTTGCATGAAGTTAGGCCAGAGTCTTCTTGTACCAATAAAGGACAGTTTATTGACCATCTGTTCATTCCTTACCCACTTAACTGTGACCTGACTCAATATTTTCAACAGTAAAGACAGAACACTGTTGAAAAAGAGCTGGAAAATAAGAGCTAGTACAAAGCAGGAATACAGGTAAGTAAGTGGCAGTGAACTTCTCCCTGAAACCTGAGCAGACTACGTGCTTAAATGTGTGTGAAGGAGTATCGTGTGTTTATCAAGCATCAACAGGTTCATGCCTTTGACATCATAATACCACTTCTGGGAAACTCTCCTGAGGAAATGCTATAAAATTTGCAGTATGCTTTATGCCCAAAGATGTTCTTTACACAGTTACTTATAAAAGAAAGCGCTGGAGACAGCTGAAATGTCCAGCATTTCAGAGAGATTATGTAAAACTATGGGCACACCAATTTTAGTGCTTTTCAACCTTTTGCAAGTTCATGAGTTGCTTGAGAAACTTGTTAAGATGAGGATCCCCAGCCTCCTCCTCCAGAGAGTCGGATTTAACGATTCTGGGATGGGATCCAGAAATCTGCATTGTTAACATACCCTGTATAATCCTAAGGCAGATGTTCTGCAGTCCACATTTGAGAAAACCGATCAACTTGATGGGATATTTTGCAGTCATTTAAAATGTTTACAGAGAGATTATAATAACATGGAAGAATGCTTTATAAATAAGAAAGTATGTAAAGCTGTGTGTAACTCTGCATCCAATTATGAAATATAGCTATATAAAGCAAAGCAAAAACATCCAAAAATGTAAACACAGGCAGTCTCAGGGTGGTAGAGTTAGAGCAGTTTTCTTTTTTTCTACATTTTCTATATTACCCAAAATTTCTAAAAGTAAGCATTATTTTTACCATATAAACCCATGATTTTGAAACAGAAAGTAGCCGCCTTGGAACAAATTTAAAGGCTTTACCCTCTTTTCTGGGATTTATATGCTGAAGTTTTCACTTTACCTTTAAACAGACCGCAAGATCCTGAAGCAAACTGTGCCGGGCGCTTCACGTGGCCAAACCCCTCTTGGTGGTGTTTTCATCCCTGGTTTCCCCTATAGACGTGAGAGTTACTGAAAGCACATTCAGTACTGTTAGTTAGTGATAAGATAATAGGAAGTCTTCCCTGGGATGGTGCTTGATTTTGCAGGGCTGAACCATGTTCGCTTCACTCTCTGGAGAGTTTTTTAGATATAATTTGTACAGGACAGTGAGGCCTGGTTTCAAGAAGTTGGAAATAAGGAAGCCAAGGCTGTTTGCTGACAGAGGCGTGTATCAGTTTCCTGGGGATGTCGCAACAAAGTTCAACAGACTGGGTGGCTGAAAAAATAGAAATTCCTTGCCTCCCAGTTCTGGAAGGTAGAAGCTGGAGGTCAAGGTGTCATTCCCTCTGTGGGCTGTGAAGGCAGGATCCGTTCCAGGCCTCTCTCTCTTTGGCTGGTAGAGGGCCATCTTCTACCTGAGTCTTCATGGGGTCTTCCCTTTCTATGTGGTGTGTCCAAATTTACTCTTATAAAGACACTTTCGTCTTGTGCCAGTGTTAATGACCTCATTTTCACTTAATTACCTCTTTAAAGACCCTATCTCCAAACATGGTCACATTCTGAGGAACTGGAGGTTAGGAGATCAACATATGAATTTTGGAGGGGGAACACAAGTCACCCTATAACAAGTCATTGCTGAGGGACATGAGGTAGGATGCAGGACTGTTCAGACTCTCAGTTTAAAGGTCCAGAATAGGTTCCTTACATATCTGACTTCACTGTTGCAATGTGTCAGATAGCTTGAAAATTAAGTGAGAAGCAATGTGGGCTGTTTCCTCTGTGATCTGACAGAGAGGGAGAGCCTCATCTGGCCCAGAGTTGCCACCTGCCTGTTCCTGGGGAGAGGTGTGTGCCTCTGCAGTGGGGATGAGCACACCAGCTTAACCCACTTCTAAGTGGATCCACTTATGATTCTCTGACTTTCCAATCATGAGACGGGGGTCAAGGTCAGTGTCCTGTTCAAGCCACCCCTGGAGAAATGGGAATAAGAATTCCTGTCCTGCCTGTCTTGTAGGCTGTTGTGAGGTAAGGTAGTGCAGGTGCTTGGAAAATTGCAAAGCTCTTTCTGACCCCGACAAGCAGACAGAGCAGTGAACATTCTCTCTGCCCTGCAGGTGACTGTGATGCTATCACTGAGGGCCGTGGGCTCAGTAATACTCAGACATTTATGGAACTTGAAGTGGTATTCAAGGAGGTGAGGTAACAGTGACTCCAGCTGTGGCACATGTGGCTGATAAAAGACTGCCACGAGCACTGTTGCCAAAGGCCTCCAAACCTTCTGAAAAAAAAAGAAACAACTGTATTTTGAAATTGACATATGTTCCTTATATGAAAATCTATAAAGTTGATACAGAAGAAGAAAACGAAAAGTCCCAGTTCTCTCTCTTTCTTATCACCCAAAGCCCTTCCCCTAAGTGAATATCTTCCTGATGCTTCCTGCGCTAATACAAATATATATGTAAATACTTAAAAAACAAACCCCACAATTTAGTTCATACTGTTTGAAAACTTGGTTTCTAACTTAATGAATGATTTTGGGCTTCTTCCCATGTCAATGTATGTGTGTGGATCTTAACCTTATTATTTTTAAATTCTTGCATGGTATACTGTAGAACAGATATACCGTATATTATTTAACTATTCCTTCATTAATGGGCATGCAGGTTTTTCCAGTTTTAGAAATGTGATGAGCATCATAGAACATGAATACTCTACAATGATAGAATATTTTTGTTCATGTATCTTTGACCCTTTGTATAAATGGCTTTCCACAGGATAAATTTCTAGGCATGTAATAAGCAGGTCAAAGGGGGATATTTACATATTTAAATTTGTGATAGATTTTGTAAATTATTCTCTCTCTCAAAAGAAAAAGAAAGACAATCAATTTATACTCTCTCCAACAGTTAATAGAAATTTCTATTTCCTCACATTCTTGCCATTCTCTTCCATTTGCCCTATATTCTTTAACGTGTTGGGGCTAAATACTCTTTTGAGAGTGTATTTCCTCCGCATCTTCAGAGGTACTCAACATCATGATCACAAGGCCTTTTGGAGAAGAGCATCTGGGTCCAAAATCACAGGAAATTGTCAACAGATCTTCCAGATACTCTGAGCACTGGGAGTATATTCCAGGAGACTATTATGTTCTGCTTGAACCCAGACATTATACCAACCCATGGAGAAACCACACATCTGTCTTTCTGCTCATGTGAAAGGGGAAAAAAGAAATGAACACAGGTTTGAGCATCTAATCCCATCCAGTGCCCTTGAAACAGTTCTCCAGTTACCTCTCTAGCTATCTCCCAGGCCTCATCAGTTTTTCTGATTTTCTAAAGGCCCTGTAAATAAGGGGTGCCCCTATGAAATGCTTGAAGACAATCAGCTCCTTATTGCGTAGGGGTGAGGGCGGAGGCTGGGGAGATAGCTGGCCTTGCCTAAGCCCATCCATCCCTGGTCTCCTGAGAACACAGCAGACACAGCTGCTGCTGTGTCCAGACCAAAGGCCTTGTGTGTGCACCAACAAGGCAGAGGCCCCAAAGCAATGAGAAGATGCAGCTTTGATAAAATTACCCAGAATTTTGTATTCAGAAACATCTAGGAAGAAGCAATTTTAACTTAAGCATGCATGTAAGTTTTGCATGTTATGAATTTGCAAGGTTTTTCGTTTGAATCACATTGCAGATGATGCCAGATCTTTAGGGCTGAGAACTTCTAAAGATCTGCCAGTATCTTAGCCCCAACCCCAGATGATGACAGGTAAAGTGTGCTCCGAGGCTCTGGGATTTTTCAGTCCCACGTGGAGGTCCTGCCTGCTGGGATTCTAGAGACAGAGCTTCATTTTCTGTGATGTGTTCAGAATACCTGCATCCCAGGGCAGTGGTAGGGATTTCATCAGGAAGCGGCAAAGGCAGCCGGCTGGGACTCAAGTAGTGTTAATTTCCTCCCCTCACTGGAAGCTGGTCCAGTCTGAATCATGAGCTTGATGGAGCAGGACTTCAAAGACTTTAAGAAGTCTTTTCTTGCTTTATATACAAAGTTCTAGAGAAACAAGAAGAGAAAGGTGTGAAATTGGAGTTTCACTACCTTCTTCTCAGGCTATCATGCCTATAGAATATATATATAAATATAAATATACTATAAACTGTATTTATATATATGTATAAATAGTAGTTAAATATTTATATAACTATAAATAGTTTTTCACTAAGTTGAGTTGAATTGGGTCACGATTGTGTTCACTCTACTCAAGGTCAAACATATGTAAATCATGATGGCACAAAGGGTAAAAACTTCACTAGTGCCTTGCAATGGTCCTCAAACTGCGGACCGCGGGCCACATGAGGCAGTGTGATTGTATTTGTTCCCGTTTTGTTTTTTTACTTCAAAATAAGATATGTGCAGTGTGCCTAGGAATTTGTTCATAGTTTTTTTTTTTGTTTGTTTAAACTTAAGTCCGTCCCTCCAACGGTCTGAGGGACAGTGAATTGGCCCCCTGTTTAAAAAGTTTGAGGACGCCTGGAGAGCTTCTTATTTTCTACCTTTTCACTATCCGTGGAAAGAGTCTGTTCCATGTTGGAGGGAGGAAAGCTCAAATCTGCGTTTTCACAACGTGCTGAGCACAGTGCTTCATTTTACCTTCCCAGTGGCGGGTGCTGTTATTTTATAAGTGAGGAATTAGAGAGTGGCACCCATTTCTTCCTGATGTCACACAGGTGACCAGGGGCAAAGCCAGGCCTTGTGGCCTCCATAATCAAACTCACCAGTCAGTCCAGCTCATTACTGAGTTTAGATCTGAGTATCAGCAGAAACCCTTGCTTATATTCAGCTCTAACCTTCCTCTTGCAGGGTGGCTTGGGCCTCTGTTTGGCCACCCAATGTTAGGTGTCTCAGGCACACCCATCACTCCTGCAGGATAAAGCTGGGTCATCCAGGCACAGAGGGATAGAGGGACAAAGTGGCTTTTGTGGTGGCTATGGGAGATTAAGTTTCACAGCTTCCTCAATGGCCTGGGATCTCCAGCATGACCTGACCAAGACCCTTCTGCAGCTTTTTCCTTGGGAGAGGCCCTCACCCTTGTGATTAAGCATCTAGAACATGACTATTCATGGAGGTGTGACCCCTGTTTCCATCACTCTGGGTGCTAGGGAGAGAGCAGGAACAGAGGGAGACACTATCCTTGCTCTTCAGGAGCTAGTGGGTAGTGGGAGATAAAGGTGACAGCCACAGCAATGCATTGACTATAGCCGCATCTCCTATAGAGCCGCTGACTTGATTTTTTTTTCTCCGTGTGATGAAGGAGAGGAAGATGCTGAAGAAATCTAGAAGTAACAAGCACACCAAGGCCTAAAGTGTGAGCCCAGGTGGAGGGGTGGGGAAGAGCCTTTATTTCAGTAGCCTACCAGCCACCATTTTAGTGCTTTACACAACTAACTTGTTTAATCCTCTGACAACTCTATGATGAGGTACTTCCCAGCATCCTCAGTGTATAGACAGGTGAAACCACTGATCCAAGGTTGCCCACTAGGAAGCACCAGAGCCAGGATCCAAACTCATCAGCATATGGGTGGTGGTTAAGAGGGGATCAGGGCTGAGTACAGAGGAAAGGAGGGTTCCTGGGAGGGACCCTGCGGAAGGAGGACTCCCTGAGTCAGGTACACTGAAAACAGTAGTCAAGGGGTAGCAAGTTGGCAGGAAGAAGTGTTTCTACAAGGAGGGAGCAAGCAACTGGCCAAATGGTATGGGCAGGTTGGCAGGATAAGGACTGAGATTTGACCCTAGACATCAGGGGACCTTTGACAAGAGCAATTGTAGGGGAGTGATAGGGAGCAAAGGGCAGTTAAAAAGGTTCAGAAAAAGGTGGGAGGAGAGGAGGTAGCAACAGTGATAAATGATTCCTTCGAGGAATTCTACGCTAAAAGGAAGAATTTGCAGGGTGACCCAGTTCCATGGGATTTCTTTTATAAGACGGTGGTGGTGAACCTACTGGGGTACTGACAGGAGAGCTTCAGCAGCACAGGGGAACCATCACAACCAGAGAGAAAGCTCCCAGGGCAGAGGGAAGCTCTTGGGGCACACCAGGGTGAGGAATCCAAGGTCCAGGAGAGGGTGGCCTTAGGCTGAAGTGGCTGGCTGCAGGGATATCAGGTAAGCTTTGGATCACAGGTACCTAAGCCGCATCTCCTATAGAGCTGCTGACTTGATTTTCCCCTTGTTGGCTTTGAAGTCTCAGCAGAGCCGCTAAGTGGTAGAGATAACATTCTTCTCTGGACATTGCAGGGCTGATGGGTATCTCTGGGCGTCTGTCCTCGATGTCACCAGCTTTTGCCCATGGTGGAGGTCAACCCCGGCTGTGCTCCTGCTAGAGCTGTGAGCTGAGTGGCAGGAGAGAGTGAGCTGCAGCAAATAAGGGTGGTTTTCTCCAAAGCTCCTTGGACATTATGCGCTTGCTTTTTGGGAACCCTGGGGATTGGAGCACAGCTGGCCAAGGGATTCCTGCTGTCATGTAATGGGCATTGTGTCCACCCACTCAACAAACGAGATCACTGTGAACACAATTCCAGCAAGTTTACTTAAACTTAGCTCACAGAATTTCTAGTGCCCCAAATTGGCCAATCAGGCCCCTGGGTAGATTTACAATTTTTCAAGGCTTGAATCCCTAAGAAATGCAAAGCTCACAGTAGGCACCTCCTGTGCCACCCCAGCACTCTAAAGCGTACCTCTCAGGGGACCTGTGTCTGACGGATAAATAAGGGCTCAAACAGAAGAGGGGAAGAACTAAACTCAGCTTTGAATGCAAAATCAGGGGATTCCCCAGTGGGGAAAATTCCTCTGGTTAAAAAAAAGAAAGAAATGGGTAAACGAGGCAGAAACAACAGTGGTATAAGACACCTAGCATACCACCGCTCTGGTTTCTTCACTAACCACTTTCTTATTAAAGAAAAATGTGAACAATAATGTATAGGTATACCTACTCCTCCCCACCCAGGAGAACCTCTGTTGGTTTTTCTTTCCCCTGATGTATTGTAAGTTTTATTATACATTGTTATAAAATGTAAATGTAGTTTTTAGGTTTTAATTGATTTTGGGAAATGGGGAGTACTTGGAACTCTGGGGGGAGATTAATTTGGAAAATTAAAGAAGGTGACTAGTTTTGAATGGAAAATCCAACCTTCACTGGACTTTGAAGAAAGGAAAGGCCCAGCAGGGATTCCAGGACAGCTGGGGACATGCAGGGAGAAAGAAGCAGATGAAAGCCAGGGCCATGGGAGGATGCTCCTGCAGTGGCTTAGGGGATCAGACGGCAGTGAAGGCCAGTGCAGTGGGAGAGAAGTTGGAAATGCCTAGTTAGATGAAGAGCGTCATCATAGCCAAGAGCTTCCGAGGCTTCAGGGAGGGTGGTTAGGAACACAGCAGCCAGAAGGGGCAGAGAGGCGTGGGTGAGGGCAGTCTGCAGGTGCAGGAAAAAGTTTTAGAACTGTGCTGGGAGAGAGGGCCTTGCGATGGGAACAGTGCTGAGAAAGAATCCTCAAGTTGGTGCAGGACTCCAAATGTCTGAGGTGTCACCAGGTGGTGTTAGGGCCAGGCTCGGCGCCCATAGCTCACTGTTTAGGGCGCCGGTGAGTTTGAACCTGGCCAAGGCCTGTTAAACAACAATGACAACTACAGCAAAAAAATAGCTGGGCGTTGTGTCAGGTGCCTGTAGTCCCAGCTACTTGAGAGTCTGAGGCAAGAGAATCATTTAAGCCCAAGAGTTGGAGGTTGCTGTGAGGTGTGACGCCAGGACACTGTACAGAGGGCAACATAGTAAAACTCTGTCTCAAACAACAACAACAACAACAAAGCAAACAAACAAAAAACAGGACCACAAACTAGTGGGTGCATTTGTAAATGTGGCTGGTCCTTGTGTATCTCTGGAATTTAGCACGGTGCCTGCACTTAGCTGACGCTTATGAATTATTTGTCTAATGAGTGAATAGGTGAAGAAATAATAACAGCTAAGATGTCTTTTAAGTTGCTACAAAAAATAGTGTGGTACTTTCTCAAACAATGAAACACAGAATTGCCAGATGGTCCAGCAATTCCACTCCTCAGTACAGACCCCAAAGGATTGAAACAGGGACTGGAATAAGTATTTGTATACCATGTTCACAGTAGTACTGTTCAGAAAAGAGAGAAGGTAGAAGGGATGTTAGTGCCCCTCAGTAGATGAAGAGGCGAACACAAGGTGGTGTATGCATAAAAGGAGATATATTTTCAGCCTTAAAAGGGAAGGAAATTCTGACAACGTGGATGAACTTTGAAAACATTATTGTAAGTGAAATAAGTCAGTCACAAAAGAACAAATATTGTATGGGTCCCCTTATACAAGCTGCTTAGGGTAGTAAGATTCACTGACACAGAAAGCAGACCAGAGGTTCCCAGGGGCTGAGGTAGGAAGGAATGGGGAGTTACTGGTTAGTGGATATAGAGTTTCAGTTGGGGAGGACAGAAACACTCTGAAGACAGAGGTGACGGCTGCATGCAGTATGATGAACTTTATGCCATTGAATTATATACTTACAATGGATAAAATTATAAATTTTATGTTATGCATTTATCACAATAAAAGAGGCAAAATTATAATCTTTAAATACATCAAAAGACAAAATGTGTTGAGAATGCTTCAATATGCTAAAACATTTTTTAAGTCCCTCATAAGCTTTTTTTTATGCATAAAGATACACCTTGAATTTATTATAGATGTAGTGTAATCTTTTGTAATTTTTTTTATTGTTAAATCATAGCTGTGTACATTAGTGCAATCAAGGGGTACAATGTGTTGGTTTCATATACAATCTGAAATATTCTCATCAAACTGTTCAACGTAGCCTTCATGGCATTTTCTTAGCTATTTTGTGTAGACATTTGTATTCTGCCTTTAGTAAGTTTCGCCTGTACCCATTCTAAGATGCACCATAGGTGTGGCCCCACCATTACCCTCCCTCCACCCCAACCTCATCCTCACAACAGCCCTCAAGCACCGTGCTAGGTATATTACACACATGGCTCCTTAGGGAGAAGACCCTACAAGGCAAGCTACTGTGTTCATTTTACAGATGCA
>CAUYPK010128941.1:0-16727 GCA_963574355.1 Loris lydekkerianus
GTTTCTACTCCCAGGAGCCCCACCTGTGTTCAGGATGTACCATAGCTGCACTGGATGTGCCAATCTGTCCGTGAGAATGCTCATCCTGGAGATGACTGAGCGTGTTCAGAGGGAGAGGCCGAGTGGGAAAACAGGAGTGAAATCTTTAACTTGAGCCAAGGGTATAGACGTGAAGTGCTCCAGAGAGTCGAGCTCCCAAGGAACTCCTTCCAGCAGCAACAACAACTTGGTTCTGTGGGGGGTATAATACAGAATTCATGATTGACTTTCAGTATCTGTTAAACTCCTAGTGTAGTCCAGGCATTGGGCTATGCTCTGCAAATACAAAGATGCACAAAACACTGGCCGGATCTCATGGCTTGGATCTCAAGTGCTTCTTGACCTTTTGTACAACACTTTCTCATAGTAGGTTCTAAAACACCACAGCTGAGGACGTTCACCCCGTACCTTCTCCGGCACATAAAGACTTAAAGGAAAGCACATTAGTGTGGGCTGACGCCAGAATTCTAGTTATGATAGAAAGCAAAAACCACACCACGTCTGGAATAATGAGGACTTCCCAGGGCCTGCCCTTGTCAGGGTGCTTCACTTCATACCGCCCTGCTGCTTGGAACATTGTAGGACTCAGCTTTCAGAACTGCCTTCAAAACCTGCTACAAGTTCTTAAACATTCTCAGTGGTGGCAAATTTTCAGACTTCGAGGTTGAGTTTGATTGTGGAAACTGCTAGAAGTTACTCTGAACCAACAAGGCCAGCAAATCAGGTACACGTGATCAAACTGCCTGATGGTATTTTTAGAGCAGGGGATGATGGCTTTTCATATGT
Organism: Loris lydekkerianus; assembly: GCA_963574355.1. NCBI lineage: Eukaryota > Metazoa > Chordata > Mammalia > Primates > Lorisidae > Loris > Loris lydekkerianus. Next base: position 826 of record CAUYPK010128941.1, read on the forward strand.
TTAATTTTGAAAACTACTGATGAAATCCAGAAATAATAATGGCTAAAATATATTGAGCTTTTATGTGTCAGATACTATGCTCAGCCCTTTGCTTATGTTATCTCCTAATACCCTAGTGTCAATTAAAAGGGAAAATCTAAACTTAAAAAGCAATCAAATATAGTAATTTCTTCTCCCTCTCTTATTTATGGAATTGCTCATTTATTAAATTTGCCTGTGCTTTGGCTTTGAATTAAATGTCCTCTTCATTTTCTGGTCAAACTATGCCCATTTCTAAAATCAAATCTTCCCTTGTTTCTTGCCCTCTGTCTGCCTATCGAGAGTCCAGTCATCTTTCCAGATGCATTGTGGAGCCCGTGAGTTCCCCATGGCCTTCCCTGATCTGCCAGCGATCACTGCAGCTGTCCCCTGATGGTCTGACTGGCTGCCTTTGGCTCTTGGTCATCATATGTTGACCTGGATGGTCTAATGGATGGATGTGTTTTATTTTCCCATCTAAACAATATGCACCTGGGAACCAAGACCAGTCCCTGTTCTCCTTGTCAGCCCCTCTGGTGTCCAGCACACACTGAACTGCGCTCTTGACGTACTCATTAGTTTCTGCTCTGCTGAGGCTCACGAGTGATACAGGGGAGCCCCATGAGAGGTTACAGACATAGGGAGACAGTCACAGCACTACTTACGTAAATGCTGAGTCCTAATTCTAGTTTGTTACTATCACTTTCATTACTTAATGCTCATGTGGCAAAGAAAAAAAAACGGTACTTCAAAATCATAACTTTTACTTAGGTCCCAGTAAAAGGCCGCTCTGATCATCTACTGTGTACATTTTTTAAGCATGACATCTGATTTCCCTGTATACTCAGTGCTTCAGTGCCCCCAATCTCAGGTATATGCTAGGAAAATTAAGTAATTTTAATACTGACCCACGTGAACTAAGGAAGGCGCACTGTAGTGTTTTACAGAAAGGAAATTTTACTATAAATTTTATAGCAATTTACTATAAATTACTATCAGCTGATCTATAATACATATAACCACTGCTCTCCTCAATCGACATAAGTCATGGTTCTTATTGTATAGTTTTTATTATATACTGGGTTCTTGATAATGTCTAGTTTTTGGAAAATGAATAGAATTTTAAATAAAAACCAAGCTTATGATATCAAGTATTCCAGTGACCAGACATTTTGAAGATCCTCCCATAAAGTTACTAATCCATCTTTCTGTTGTGATTAACCCTAAATTTACACTATCAGATATGCCTATAAATGGATCTCCCGAATTGTTGGCCTCTGTAGGGAAATTTCACCACTATTTTTATAAGCAGGAGCCTGGTCCTAGGCACTTCACGTCTTACAATCCTGGGTATATGCTCCAAAATCTATGAAGGCTTCCCCCAGCCCTTCATGCCATAGTTAATACTTACTGTTCACATTATTTAGCTTTCAGTACCATACTGATTTGCCTTTTAACTTCCCATGTGTATAAATCTTACTCCTCATGAGAAAAGGACTTTGCCTTCTCTTTCTTTATATCTCTCATTGCCTAGGATGTTTCTGTACAATGTCATATCCTAAAGCGAATGAATGAATGGAATCAGTGGTCTATAGGTATATTTTAAGGTAAAACTTTTAATCTGATGTATTTATTAAAATTTAAAATGTATACACTCTTTCATCTAGCAGTCCCACTTCTAAGAGTCTCCCCTTCAGGGATAGTTGCGCGATTATGTAACAATATATATGGGTGCAGGAATGCATACTATAGCATTGTCTATAATAATAAAAGAAATGGAAATAACTTAAATGTCTATAAGAATGTGAACTTAAGAAATAAAATATGGTGCACCAGACAATAAAATACTATGTAACCATTGAAAGGAATCGGGTGGCTCTGTGTGTACTTGTTTGGGAAGGAGGCAAAATAAGAGTACATAAAAATGAAACAGTGACTAGCAGTATGTGTGTATGTGATGTCTGTCATACAAAACCTGTGAAAGTCTAGAAGAAATCACAGCAAACTGGTAACAATGGTTATCTATGAGGTAAGGGTTGGCAAACATTTTTTGTGACAGGCCAGTTAATAAAAATTTAGACTTGGTAGGACATGGGTCTCTGAAGTAACCAATCAATTCTGCCATTGATTGTGGCCATACAATCAATGGCCATAGATTGTACATAAATGAATATGGCTATGTCCTAATAAAACTTTATAGACACTGAAATTTGAATATCATATAAATTTCATATCACAAACTATTCCGTTTTGATTTTTTTTAACCATTTAAATATAAAATGACCACTTCCAGTTCATGACCATACAAAAACAGTTATATTTAAGGTGGCAGATTGGAGTTGCCCAGTGGACTGTAGTTTTCCAAGCCCTGCTGCAGAGCATAAAATAGGAGTAGGGAATTTGTTCCCCCCAAAATTGATGAGGTTATGTGTGGATGTTTCTTTTTGTGTGTTCCTCTCTTTTTCAAATTAAAATGAAATGTAAAATAAAAAAGTGAGGGCTGGGTGTGGTGGTTCACACCTATAATCCTAGCACTGTGGGAGGCGTGGTGGGTGGATTGCTTGAGCTCCCTAGTTCAAGACCAGTCTGAGCAAGAGTGAGACCCTATCTCTAAAAAAATAGCTGGGTGTTGTGGCAGGTGCCTACAGTCCCAGCTACTTGGGAGGCTGAGGCAAGAGGATCCCTTGAGCCCAAGGAGTTTGAGGTTGCTGTGAGCTATGATGCCACAGCACTCTACCAAGGGCAACAAAGTAAAACTCTATCTCCAAAAATAAATAAATAAATAAAAATAAGTGAGATTACTGAACACCAGCCTTAGGACACACAGACATTAAGGGCAGTCCTTGTACTCACCTTTTGCTTGGACTTCACGCTTATCAGGGAGCTCCCAAACCTTGAGCTTGCCTGTGAGACAGACTCTGTTAAAGGGCTTTTGAAAACACACCACACCATTTTATCAGCTTAAAAGGGAAAGGGTTTTTTTTTTTTTTTTGATAGTTTTTCTTTCTTCAGTCCTTCAGAAAAAATACTTACTTCTGGAGAAATCAATACATATTGGGCCTAAAAGAAAAAATTTAGGAAGAAAGGAAGACAATGTTATCACCAATGTTTGTGTGGTTTTTGTCAACCAACTTTAATTACAACTTCACCCTCACATTTCTATGTTTCTTGATTAGCCTTACAATATGCCTGCCCTTTGAACCGAAAATTCTTATGGGAATATATTTCATTATCTGATTAAGTATATCTTTATATCTGATTAAAAATAAATAGATGTATACAAATGTTTATGTGAATATTTATGTCATTATAACAGCAAAAATTGGAAATGGCCTAAGAGACTAGTAACAATTACTTAAATAACGGGTGAATAGGGCACCGCCTGTGGATCAGTGGGTAGGGCGCTGGCCCCATATACTGAGGGTGGTGGGTTCGAACCCAGCCCCGGCCAAACTGCAACAAAAAAATAGCCAGGCATTGTGGTGGGCGCTTATGGTCCCAGCTACTTGGGAGGCTGAGGCAAGAGAATCTCCTCAGCCCAGGAGTGGGAGGTTGCTATGACACCATGGCACTCTACTCAGGATGATAAAGTGAGACTCTTGTCTCTTAAAAAAAAAAAAAAAATGGGTGAATAAACTATAGTTTATGTATTAAGTATTAGGCAGCCAGTAAATATATTGTAAAAGAGTACCAGGTAACATAAAAATTGTTGGTAATACATCAGTAGGTTAAAAAAAAAAATCATATTATAAAATTGTATACAAAATCATGCATAATGGCCGAGCACAGTGGCTCAGCCTGTAATCCCCGCACTTTGGGAGGCTGAGGCAGGTGGATGGCTTGAGCTCAGAAGTTTGAGACCAGCCTGAGCAAAAGTGAGACCCCCATCTCTACTAAAAATAGACAAACCAGCCAGGTATTGTGGCAGACACCTGTAGTCCCGGCTAATCAAGATACTGAGGCAAGAGGATGGCTGGAACCCAGGAGTTTGAGGTTGCTGTGAGCTGTGATGCCACTGTACTCTACCCAGAGCAACAGAATGAGACTCTATCTTAAAAAAAAACAACAAAAAATCATGTATAACATGAACATAATTATTAATATAAATACATACATACAGGTAGGCTGAGTAATAGTTAAGAGTAGGCCTCAGGCTGGGAGTGAGCCCTGGCTCACACCTAATTCCAGTGCTTTGGGAGGCTGTTGGTGAAGGACCGCTGGAGTCCAGGAGTGCTATGAATGTACCTCTGCACTCCACCTTGAGCAACAGAGCGAGACTTGTCTTTAGAATAAATAGAGTAGGCTTTAGACTCAGATCTTGGTTCACATCCCTGTTCTGCCTTCCTAGCTGCGTGACTTTGAATAAACTTTTCTCTGACTTCACTTTATCTATAAATGGGGATAATATCAACTTCATAGTTTTGATGTGGATTAAAATTATATACATAGTGTCCAGCACGTGCATAGTAAATGCATAATAAGTGGCAGCAACGGGATTCAGAGAAAAATCCTGGATGGATCTACTCTAAAGGTTAACAGAATTCTGGGTAATTTTTAAATTTCTTCTTTGTACTTTTTTACATTCGTAAAAACTTTCACAGTAAAACTTCATTAATTTTTCAAGTTAAAAAATAATTCTTTTAAAAGAGATAAGGTCTTGTTCTGTCACCCAGGCGGGAGTGCAATGGTATAAGCAAAACTCACAGCAGCTTCAAACTCCCAGGCACAAGCAATCCTCCCACCTCAGGCTCCCTAGTAACCAGGGCTACAGGCTTGCATCACCATCTCAGCTCACTTTTCTTATTTTTTTTGTAGAGATGGGGGTTGGCTTGTAAAGATCCTCTAACGTTGACCTCCCAAAGTGCTGGAGTTACAGGGGTGAACCATGGTACCCAGCCAAAACATACTGCACATAAAAGAAAAAAATTAGGAAGAAAAGAAGAATTACCAATGTTTAGGTGGTTTTTAATTTTTTAAAAATGGCCAGATATCTTAGGTTCAGGATATGTAATTCAAGGAAACTCAATTTATTCCTGAAAAAAGGAATAAAACAAAGCAACAACACAAAAAACAAGAGTGAAAATTTTTACCAGATGAGGAAATCATGGTGAAAAAAAAAAAGCACAGAGTGTTTTTTGTTGTTGTTATTTTGTGTTTCTTTTTTAAGATAGAGCCTCAAGCTGTCACCCTGGGTAGAGTGCCGTGGCATCACAGTTCACAGCAACCTCCAACTCCTGGGCTCAAGCAATTATGCCTCCGCCTCCCAAGTAGCTAGAACTACAGGTGCCCGCCTTAACACTCAGCTTTTTTTTTTTTTTTTTTTTTTTTGGTTGCAGCCGTCATTGTTGTTTGGTGGGCCTGGGCTGGATTGGAACCCGCCAGCTAAGGTGTATGTGGCTGGCGCCTTAGCCAATTGAGCCACAGGGGCAGAGCCAAGCACGGAAGTTTTAAGGGAATTCCAGTGGCTGTGGTCTTGTCGTCCTTGCTCTGCTGTGGGCACCCACTAACCAAGCAGTGGCAGGCTGTGACCAGGGACCAATATAACGTAAGTCCAGTGGGACCTTAGCTCTGGGGGCAAAGACTGCAGAACTACAAGAACTGCTGACAGCTGGGGTTTATAAACACAGGCAAGTGACTGTGTCCTGATCCAGGACCTTTGAGCTCAGATGAAAATTCCAATAGTTCACAGTGGGTGTGAGTTAACGTGGAATCAGATTAGAGACCCTTCCCCAGTGATGGTGGAGAATTTTGCAGAAAACTTTACCTTTTCTTCTGGGCATGGAGTTATCCATGACTTGCATTTGCCTGTTACATCACCAAGGGTGATCTGTTTGCCATTATATATATAAACACGACCATCTTCTCCCCCAATCAGTCCAGAAGTTATATCTGCTATCCTCAGTGGGGCTGCCATGATGACTTCATCTGTAAATAATATGAACCATCAGAAGGAAGCGTCTGATTCCTCACTGTCATCCTGCCTTATTCCACTACTGGGTCCTAACCCGAGCTCCTGCAGATATTAGTGTCTCCTTTGAGTACATGTCCTGATTTCATCCTGGCAAAAGTCAAAGCCTTTTGTTTTCTATTTTGTCACTCATCAATAACAATTATTACAGGTCACTCTCATGTTACCATCTTCGAGAAGTACAACTCACTCTTGTACATCCAGCTCTGGTCTTACCTGATTCAAAATCTATCTAAAGATCCTAGGGCCACTGGGCTGTCAATAAGGGCAGAGCCTCTAGATTATCCAGTTAGGTGACTGGTCCATTAGGCAAAAGGACTGCATTCTTGGCTAACGACCCTGCTCCTTTCTTACCTAAGCCATCATTATCCAGGTCATTCAAGTGAAGAACTCCACCAAATCGAGAGAAGCGGCGGTCTCCACTGAAGGTGCTGAGCACGGGAGGCTGTGTGTCAGATGTGAGCGCATACATCCGCGTGGTTCCACCTTGATGCAAGGTCATGGTCAGGAAGGCCATTTTAGACACATCATCTGAAATGAACCACAGTACCTGCCGGCATCACAAGAATGAAGCTGAAGAGCACTAACACAGTCTTATTATGCTCTGTGCTGTGGACCTCAAGTGTTGCAGATCACTCGGAATCCTACAGGACAGTGGGTTTCGGGGCTGGTCAGCTCTGATGATTAGGGAGGCACAACTAGGTTGGGTACCAACAGTGAACAGTGGAGGAGCTCAATCATTTCCGTTCAAATGGGTGTTCCTTCTTCCAGTCTTTCCCCCTCTAATATATTCTCCACACAATCACCATTTTTTGGATTTTTCTATTTTTTTGTAGAGATGAGGTCTCAGTCTTGCTCAGCCTGGTCTTGAACTCCTGGCCTCAAGCAATCCTCCTGCCTCAGCTTCCCAAAGTGCTAAGATTATGGGCATCAGCCCCTTCACCAGGCCATTTCTTTCCCTTATATCACAAACTGCCTGTGTCACTCCCCGACTCACACATCTAAATGTTAGTGGACTTCACAAAGCCTTATGCAATCTAACTCTTATTTACAGTTCCAGAGATAGTTCAGGCTACCTTCCCCCCTTCACCCACACTTTGTCCATAGTTAAATCACAGCCCATTACATTTCTTAAATCTGGGCCTTAGAACATGCTGTGTTTTCTGCCTGGAATAGATACCCTTCACTGACACCTCTCGAGCTGTATGTTCACAACCCTGCCAGCTACTCCTGCTTATCACTCAGAATTTGGCTCAGGTGTCCCCTCATCCAGAGTAGGTGCCACTAATTCGCGCTCCCGTACCCAGTGCCTTCCTAGTACCCATCACAGGACAGCATCATTTTCTGTTCACTTCTGGATCTCCTGCATCAGGCTGTCAATTCCGTAAGTGATGAGCACATGTCCTTGTCTTTCCATCCACTGTACCTAGCATGTAGCTTAGTTCCATACAAGCACTCCATAAATGTTTTTTTCTTAATTTCAAATTAATATAAAGGTACAAATTTTTAGGTTCTATTGTTCTCACTTCCAAGGTAAAGTTCAAGTTGTAGTTGACTCCTTCACCAAGGGGGTGTGCTGAATGTTTTTTGAATTACCACATTTTGAACAAATTCAAAACAAATCTGTTAGATTTTTGCCTATACACATGATCTTTTCCTTGTATTTTTTTGCAAACTTCCACGAGAAGCGTGATTCACTGTTATAATCTGGAAGGAAGTAGTTCTTCATTATGTGTTTTTTAAAACTCTTTCACATAAAGTAAACATAATAATGGTTTATTAAGATATGTCCTCAGAGTGAACCTATTCCTGGTAAACTGACTTATTTAAATTCTTCTCTGTCTCTAACCTCAATAACGTAGGGACTTTAAAAACATACTGAGTTGGCTGGGCGCAGTGGCTTGTGCCTGTAATCCTAGCACTCTGAGAGGCTGAGGTGTGTGGATTGCCTGAGCAAGAGCAAGACCCCCATCTCTACAAATAGCCAGGTACTGTGGCAGTACCAGCTGTAGTCCCAGCTCCTTAGGAGGCTGAGACAAAATAATCGCTTCAGCCCAGAAGTTTGAGGTTGCTGTGAGCTGTGATGCCATAGTACTCTACCGAGGGTGACAAGTAAGACTCTGTCTCAAAAAAAAAAAAAAATATATATATATATATATAAACTGAGTTACTTTTATGTGTCATTTTTAAAAATCCTTTGAAATTGATATTTATAATTCTTATTTTACAGACAGTGATACAGAAGTTCAGAGAGGTTAAGTAACTTTCCCCAAAATGACACGGCTTGCCATTAATGAAAAAAGGATTTAAACCCAGATTTGTTGGCTCCAGATCTTATAGCTTTCCCCCAATACAACATGATCAAGGAGCCATGTGACTAAAACACAGCAGAGTTTCTGGGTGCGTGACGTACCTCGAGTCGGTGCCCCAACCAGCAGCACCTGCATCAGCGTCTCATTCATCATTACGCGGCCACTAGACAGGGAAGTGCCCAGCTTCCCCATCGCCTGCGAAATACAATAAATCAATGCTGGATAGCAGAGAAGGCTTCCCTGGGAGTGTCCACTCGCCCCAGGAAGAAGGAATTACCATACCTTGTCTCCAGAAATGGTAAACCAGCTTTGGCGATTTGGGGGGAAGTAGCCATACACCCTCCCAAGGCTCTTCTCATCACCACTGTGGAACAAATGGCCCAGCTTAGAATGAAGCACACTGTTGCCAGGGCACAGGATTAAGAGGGGGTCAGGTATTCATGTCCAAAGAGAGGAAATGCCCCTCACCCCAGCCAGGGCTCCCTGTGCACCCTCTGTCCCCAAGATCGTGGGTCTGGAACTGTGGGGAGCGTCAGAGTTGACCCCAGCATCAGGCTGTCCTGATGCTGTGCCCGTCATCCTGCCTCCTGACTAGCAGCAAACACAGGGATGCCACTGCTCTGGGCTGGACACTGTTTACCCCAAATTCCTGGAGCATCTCGGAAGGTGACTGTATTTAGAGGCAGGGTCTTTAAGCAGGTAATTAAGTTAAAATGAAGTCATTGTGGAGGGCCCTAATTCCATATGACTGGTGTCCTCATGAGAGGAGATGAGGACAGAGACACTCAGAGGGAAGACCACGTGAGGACACAGGTAGAGACGGTCATCTGCAAGCCAAGGAGAGAGGCCTCGGAGGAAACCAGCCCTGCCAACACCCCGATCTTAAACTTCCAGCTTCCAGAACTGTAAGAAAATAAATTCCTGCTGTTTAAGCCCTCTCAGTCCATGGTACTTTGTTATGGAAGCCCAAGCAAACACATACACTCTCCTCTCTCATATGTCTCAATGTCTAAGGGGAATTTGCAGGCTTGCCCCAGTCTTAGCTTTTCTTTGGAAGGGTGTGAATTTCTCAGCCACATTTCCTGATCCCCACACTTCGTGGACTCTGCAGCAGCAACACTGCCCTGTGCCCACCGGTCCTGGCCCCATACCAGCCTCACCCGCTGGTCTTCTTCCAGGTTGGGCTGCCCACCAGCAGCAAGGTTCTGTCGTCTACACCAGCGCTGTGAAGGGAGTATCCAAACCAGGCGAAGTCCTCCTCACCTCGCACCATCCAGTCGGCTGCCTCCACATCCAGCTTTGCTAAAGAGATGACCAGTCCCTTTTACTTTAACTGAGCTGGAAAGAATGAGCTCTTTTTGTAGGCTACTGAGAAATAGGTTTATTCTGCTGAGTTTCTTCCAGAACTCTCATATGTCCCCAGCTGATCCTCAGCACCCTGCCACCAAGAGATGGATCTCACACTTCATACAAGAAGTGTGTTTCTAAAGCGCATTTCTGTGGAGTGAAGGATGCTGTTTTATTTTTTTTTTCTTTTTTCTACTGTGAACATAAAAGGATGCCATTTTAAAGGGTATTTCTTGGGACAGTCAGGAGCACCATGAGGAAGTTTCTGGTCCTAATCCTCTGTGTTCTGTTTTACATGGAGACACAATGGAATAGCCTATGGGTCTTCTTTGGATCTGGATCAAGAAGCTGGGTCACTTTTTGTATATTCAGTGAATCTATGCATATCACTTGTCACACTCTAACAGTAAGAGACTGTTGGAAAATTTTGGTGAAATGGTATGGAATGAAGGGAAAGGACATGAACAAATCTGCAGAAGAAGTCACTGCAGACACACACAGAGCAGAGGGGCTCTGCCCACCCTACCCCCCGTCAGACACTACCTTTGTTGCTCTGGCTGGGGCCAGAATAAAATGCAGCCACAATTCCCCTCTGTTTCCCTCCACCTGGTGCAAAAGGGCAGCCAATCACCAGATCGGGCCTGCTGTCTCCATTGACATCTGCAGCCAGGAGTGTCCAGCCCAAGTTACAGTAGACGGCCTTCAAAGGAAACCAGGAAAGCATCTTTTACCCAGGGAGTTTTAGATGTCTGCACCTAGCTAAGATCATAAACATACCTGGCAAGAGATGGTGATGTTAGGGGAAGAAGACATTCTTCCTTGTTTGGAACCAAAGTGGACGTACACAGCACCCTAGACGAAAACAGCAAGCAGACTGACTGTGAGGCTGGGGTGTTGACCTGAGAGCCTTCAATAAAGTGACCATCATTCCCACTGGCTGGAAACTTAAGGACCAACAGAAACCCATCCTGCAGCATTGCCACTGGGCTGAATTTTTTAAAAAGCCTGCCACTTCCTCTACCCATTAAAACATAAATAAATAAATAAATAAAGCCAGTCATTTCCATCAAACTATGAGAGCCCCCACAGTAGAAACCACGTCATCTCCCCCTTGGCTCTCTAGTATCCTGCTCAGGATCCAACACACATGATTGTGCAGTGTGTTTGCAGAATGACTGACTCAATAGGTTCTAGCTCTTCCATGGGGCCAGCCCTGCCCTGGCCCATTGTACCTCAGAACACTAGCACACTGGGTGCCATTCATTCACTGAGGACACAGGCTGTGCTATGAATCAGTTCCTCTTACCGCTTGCCTATCTCCATCCCCATTCATTCTCTAAGCATTTCTTTTCTATCATGAGCCAGGTACTAGGTACACAAAGACAAGTAAGACCAATCTCTGTCCTGCAAAGCTGGGAGATAGGCCATTACAACACCACAGTGCAGAGGGGTTACAATAGACGCAGGCGTGGGATGCTACTAAGGACAATGAGCAGGGGCTTCACGGGGGGTTAGGCGACACTTCCTACAAGGGACATGTCACTCCTAAAGAAAAACAGAGAGAAGGGGCTTTTCAGGTGGAGGAAGCTATATGAGCAAAAGTCCTAAAGCAACAGAGCCTGCCGGGTTCAGGAAGTGACAAATGGTTGGTGTGTCCAGGAGAGAAGCATGGGGAGGACAGGACGGGAGGGGCCTGCACAGGAGCAGGCCATGCAGAGCCTTTGACTTCATGGTCACGCAGTTGCCTGGACACTTGGGCTCTGCTGTGGTATGAAGTACATGTGGGAAGAGGACGTTGGGGACTTCTGCCTCAGTAACACTGCAGGTAACAGGCTGGGTTCCAAGCAAGATAGGAAAGGACTCCAGGAAGTCACCTCCTGCTGTGAGGACCGGAAGCTACTGATTACTGGGATTTCTGCCTCCCTCCGCTGGCATTCAGCATCGTGGGAGAGAAAAAAAGAGTGAAGTACCTGATGGAACTGGGAAACCACGAGGCTGAAACAAGGCCAAGGGTGCTGCAAGACACCACAAGGCCGTCGCGAGTACCCTCCAACACTCTGCCTGGCGTGCTGCTTGTCTGCTTCCTTCCAGGGGCTCCCCCAACACTGGCCTCCCTCAGAGCCCCTTCTCACCGCTTCCCCCACCAGCAGACTTACGTTGTACGTGAGCTGCGCGGAGGCCACTGAGGGAGCTCCCACAGCCAGGTCAGGAACACCATCCTTGTTAAAGTCCAACACAGCCAAGGCCGAGCCAAACCGACCTGAGGGCTGAAGAGGCACAAGTTACTCCCCTGGGGCTAAGCCTTAGCTTTCAGAAGAGCAGGCCACACTCTCTGGGGACAGAGAAGGCCTGGGGACCCCGTCCCACCCCGTCACCCAAAGGCTGAGTGCTAACATTGTGCTAACACATCCATCGGTAGTGGTGGCTCTGCCCTGAGGACATTTTTGGCACGTGGGCCTTGAGGGGGAACAGAGGTGCCAGAAAGAAAAGAGTCGACATAGTCTGCCCTGCATGAAGCATCAAACTCATCTTGAAAGAATCTGAAATAATAATTGCATAACAGTAGCCATAGCAGCTAACATTTCTTGAGTACTCAGGATGTTCTTAAGCCATGCTGTTGAAGGTGGTTGCTATTTAATCAACATTAAATAAAATGTAAAACTCAGTTCCTCTGTTGCAATATCTGCATTTCTGTACTTTACGACTCCCACACGGGATAGCACGGGCAGAGAACATTCCTATCATTGCAGGAACTGTTCTAAGCACTTTTCATGGATTCAGGTTGGCATTATCCCCACTTACAGTTTACAGATGGAAAGCTGTCTCTTTACAGTTTTCTTCCAAGGTGAATTTTCTAGCTCTTTCTTTTCCTACGGTCTAGAATCAGCCTAGACTTAAAAGTAATTCACTCGATTCCTCAATCCTTTCACAACTTAACAATGAATAACCTTTCACATGGTGGTGCTTGCACCATAACACACATGCCCCTGTGCCCACATCCATTATACATTGGCTAATGTCTCCACGCCCATGTGCAACTGCTTCTGTGAGGACTGCCCCTTTCTATAAGGCAGAAACTTGACAAACAAGAGAAGATTGCTTGGAGACACAAAGCACGCCATGGCAGGGTGGGGACTAATAACCACTGAGGACCAGTTCATTTCATCACCACCAGCGGCTGCAGCTTCCAGCTCTTCTGCAGGTCAGCCAGGCACTTCCAAGAAGCACAGAATTCCTCATTCTCCATGATATAGATGAGGACACGGGGAGTTTCACTGCAGCTCGAGCCAGAACGTATGTCCATGCCTTAATCTTGCCATTTTCTGAATTATTGAAGGGCACCTCCTTTTCCCCCACTGATCTTCCAGGAGAAAGGCCACCTTCTTCCTTGTCCAAATGGCTCATCATCCACCGGAGATGATGAGATGTTGAGAGAGCTGATTCTCTCATTCCCTGCCTATAGGAGCCCAAAGGATTAGACTTCACACAGCGGTCTGACAGGAACAGCTTTGTAGAAAGGCAAGAAGCAACAGCATTGGATAGGTTTGTTTTGGATATTTCTTGTAGTGTCAAAAGGCTCCCCCCCCCTAAATGCTATCCCTCTGGGACTGTGTGACTTCACACATGTACCAGTCACCACATGTGTACATGTTGGACTCAGGGCTCCTTTCACTACAGCCTAAACTAGATCATAAGCCGTCGTACTTTTCATTTTTTAAAGTATGTTCAGATATGCCCTATCTTCTCTTCTCTTTACGGCGTTCATTTCACAATGAAAAGTTAAGTGACTTGCTCAGAACAAGAACCACGATCTGACCCCAAGTGTAAGGTTCCTTCTCCTGGTACTTGATACTCAGAGCTGGCAGTGCCAGCCTAGTGTCACCCAAAGCTCCCACACTCCTCTGTGACTGGCAGTAGGGCTCTGTCTGCCCCTCCTTCTTGCTGCTGTAAGGCCTAATGCCTCTGGTGTTTAGAAACCCTAGTACTTCCAAGAAAAAGAATTAATGATCAGAGTCCATGAGGAACATCTGAACAATCAATGCAGATTTTTTCTGATGATTAATAACCACTTTAAACTAAAGAATGGAATTTGAACATAAGTCTAGAGTTTAGTTAATAGCAATGTACCAGTGTTGGTTTTTTATTTTTGACAAATATACCATAAATATGTAAGATGTTAACATAGGGAAAATAGATAAAAGTATATGAGAACCCTTTACACTGTCTTTACAACTTCTCTTTGACCCTAAAATTCTTGCAAAGGTTTATAAATATAAAGAAGTTTTGTGTTATCAAGAAATAATGTCCCATTTGGCCACTCAAAGTGTGAGTTCTAAACAGCAGGCATGTTCTTGGGAGGCATTAGATAAAACACTCAGAGTTAATGAGATTCACGACATGACCAGAATTTGAAAAATAAAAAGTGCTACATGCTTGTAGGTCACCAGCTATTGGTTACGGTAATTATTCTACAAGCAGAGGTTACTGACCACTGAAAGAGGAAAAATGTGAGATGGTGCCTCACCTGGAACCCCTCGAGGATCTCACTGGCTTCCTTGTCTAAGTCCAGGTCAACAGGGGGCAGGCCAAGGTCACTGCCATAGATGAGGTACACGCGCCCAATCTGTACGTGGCCAGCGCGGCTATAACCTGGTGCACCCACTATAAGGTCATCGTACCCATCCTGGTTGAGGTCAGCCGAAGTCATTGTCCTTAGGGAAAAGGAGGGCCCCACTGATGTACCCACTGAGCACAGGGTTATGACTGTCTCCTGTTTCTTTCTTTTCTAGAACCCAATGCTTTAGCTTTCTCTCCCTGATTCTTCTATTTTGCATGACTGTTGTGAATGTTCACTTCTGAGGCTGTGTTGTTTGTGTGATTTAGTCTCACTTTCTGGTGGGGGAAAACAAAACAAAAATGGATAAATCAAGGCCTCTAAGCATTTCTGGATCACATAACCTGAGCAGATGAAAACTATCCTCACCAGGCATCAGGTCTTAAATACAAAACCCTAAGGACCCAAAGAACAATCCAGGGTTCGCCCTGAGAACAGAGAGAAAATCCACATCCAACCAAGCCTCTCCAGCCAGCGGGGCAGGCCACTTTCGGATCTGCTCAGTGCATTTCAATTTGGTACCTCACCAAAGACCAGCTTGTGTTAAATGGGCTGTTGACTTTGACTAAAGCTACAGAGGGTGCCTGGGATTGGGCCAACTTGAGTGTCCAGTGTATTTAGTGAATAGGCATAAATGTGATGCCATGACCTAAAAGTTATAGTGCTGGTCAAGCCAAGTCAAAGGTTCAAATGTCACTACTGGGGTTGGAAAGACCAAAAGTCATTTGTTTATTTTAGTTCTTATTGCCACATAAAGAACAAATGGCAGAACAGAGGGAAATAGGAAGGAGTTTCTCAAGGCCATGGCGCTGTGTGAGGGACAGGCACCTGGTGGAGCCAGGGCTATTCTCTGCCTCCAGAGACCAATGCTGGCCAGTACAGCCATGGGGAAGGCCCTGCGGACAGCCAGCCCTGCAGGAAGGCCTTTTGGGTCTCTCAGGAAGGTTGCCCAGCAGAGCCGTTACTTGCAAGTGAATGTCCAGTAAAGCTAGCATTCACCCCCCACCACCTGTGCTAGAGCTAAGTTAGTGGCCCCCAAAGGAAAAGCTGTCGAGAAATTATTGAGAAGAAATGAAATATCACTTGGGGATGTAAAGAGTGCAGTTTTAAAAAAAAGCCTTCACCAAAACCTCTAGAAAAGTCACCTGGACTCAGTTTTGGTTGAATTTTAAAACCAATTTTGGTTGAATTTTAACATTCTCTTTACAAAATTAATGTGGTATACTGGTATCTAGGATTTTACCATATGAAGTTACAATACTCAAATCACTATAACAGCTATCTGCTTATAAGTGTATCTTTCTTTCTTTTTTTTCTTGTTGAGAGATTTGTATTTTTTTATTTTTATTTTTTATTAAATCATAGCTGTGTACAATAATGCAATCATGAGGTATAATGTGCTGGTTCCATATACAATCCAAAATATTTTCACCAAACTGGTTAACATAGCCTTCATGGCATTTTCTGAATGGATTAATAAATTGTAGTATCTGTACACCATGGAATATTATGCAGCTGTAAAGAAAGATGGAGACTACACCTCTTTCATGTCTACATGAATGGAGCTGGAAAATATTCTTCTTAGCAAGGTATTCCAAGAATGGAAGAAAAAGTACCCAATGTACTCAGCCCTAATACAAAA
>CAUYPK010128942.1:0-11160 GCA_963574355.1 Loris lydekkerianus
CCTGCTACCCTTATTTACCCTTCACCTTTCGGCCCTGTATCCTTAAAAAAGGTTAGAGGCAGTTAAATCAGGTCGAGGTCCAATATCACTGGCTCATTAACCAAGAATCTAACTATTATTCTTCACCACCCTCCATAGCACCAATGACGGGTAAGACTTCCAAAGCTGGGACAACCTAAGACAGGATATGGAGAGGCTGCACGGTGCATTACATTCATAGTACTCAAAGACGGGTAAGATCACTCTGCGTTCAGTCAACCTAAGAAAGGGACCAAACAATTGACGTTTGTATCCCCATGACGGGTAAGACTGAAACTACAAGAGCAGGCAACCTAAGACAGGGGCTATGTTTATCCGCCATACAAAAAACAAAAGAGGGAATTTTTGGGCCCTGCCATGTGCCTGAGGCCTAGTGCAACTTCCTGAGCCTGACTAGATGTAGATCCATTGAGCTACTTCCACGTAGCAATGACTCAGCAAGGTCTGGCCTGAAATTGCCTCTACCTAGATACAGCCAACATGGTACCATGCCATTGGCCCAACCCTGTCACGCACCTCATCCCCTGCCTTCTTTCCCCGCCCCTTCCCCACGCTCTATATAAGCAGCTGCTTAACGCAATAAAGCTGAGTTCCTGCTTTAAAAAATAATAATAATAAATAAATAAATAAAAAAGAAAAAAAAAAAAAGAACTGATTCCCCTAAGTCTGCCAAGCACACAAAAGAATTTATGTAGTTTTTTCTTTCATTGACACTGATTGAATGGTTGCTAATGCCCCTTTACCTAATCACCCATTCTAACTTGTTCTTTGTTTGTTTGCTTTTTATTGAATGGCAAATAAAGAAGGTTTTTATTTTCCCATACATATATACTAATTACATCATTTTATAGTCATCTTACTCCTCATGAGTAAATATTAAAGTATTAAAATTACTTTTACTAACATAGTGTTTATTCTATAATATACAAGGTAGAATTGTAGATATATTTCTTAAGAAAGATAACCTGCTTGAGAAATGAAATCCATATATATATATACACACACACACATATACACACAAATATGTATATACAAATATATATATATGTTTTTGTCAAGGAGAATTTTCCTGTTGATACTGAAAAATGACAACATGGCTCTCTATAATGAATCATTTTGAGGGTAAACAATTGGATATCTTTCTGAACAGGAAAACACATTAGGCTTTAGCATTATGTATAAATTAAGTTGTAAGAAATAACTTATCAAGTGTTTACACAACACTTCAACAGTCTTCACCAACAGAACTGTATAAACCCATTCATGCACAAGTGCAGAAAAGTACTTAACGGTTTATACCTCACATCTCTCTGAATGTTATCAAGTCTTTTATTTAAAAAAAAAAAAATATGGTACTTTTCATTCAGAAGCATTCAATAGTCTTTATAGACACTCCTTTTCAATTGAGAGCTTTTGTTAGTTGTCAGGACCTTGTGTTTTTAAGAAAATTCTTAATAGAACAAACACTAGTAGGCTACTTTTAAATATCTGAAAATATTTAAGAATTGATTGCATTCCTTTTAAAAGTGGTGAACCCTTCTTAATTGTCATGCTTGCTTTACAAATAACTACTTGGATTGTAGATTTTACAATTTCTGTCTTCAAACGGAATAATATGGACTATGAATCTCACTCTTTTACAATCACAATGAGATTTTTCTTCTGGTGGATCTTCACATGTAATTATCAGTTGTTCTTTGCCTTACATTTATTAAACTACCTTCAATTATGTCTATTTCAAGGCTCAAATTTTCCATATTATACATATAAAATTAAACCTGAGTAACTTTACAGATATGAAAAATATATTGATCTTCTCCTGACAAAACATGAAATGCTTATCAGTACTTCTCAGCCTTGGCTGTTTACTAGACACCCCTGGAAGTGGAGGAAATGATCGTGAAGCTCCTGACGCTGCCTCCTGTATATCAAATTGAAGTGTGTAAACATGGTAGCAATATTTTTAAGAATTCCCAGAAGTTTCCAGTGTGCAAACAAGACTAAGAACAATTATTCTCATTTCATTACACATTGGAATTATCAATTGAGCTTTCAGAACTTCTTTTAAAACATTCAAAGCCACATTGTGTAATAATTAAATCATAGAGAGCGAGACCCGAGGATCAACATTTTTTTAATGTTCCAGGTGACTTCAGTGTTCAGCCAACTTTAAATATGGATGCTTTAGATTGAAAATCAGTTTAAATATTTGGTATTTTATGTTTGTGGGTGGTTTGGGGTTTTCTTACAGAGGGGTGGTGGGAAAGATGGCAGGAAAAGAAACAATAGCATTTTTAACAAATGTTATTTTCTAGATTCTATATATTAAAAGCAATTTAATGAAAATGTTAACTTATCTTTAAGGTGAAACTCACTCACAAAGGCTTTTGCATTAAAAAATTAAACGTGTTTAGTGAAGATGTGCAATGTTTATTCTCAGAATCGGAAAGAAGCATGTGAATCACCCTATCATCCATTTTTTTATTTCCCCAGAGGAAATGTATCCTAAAGTTAACAAGAATATGCTAAAGCAACTGTTAGTAAATCATGTATTTCCTTGTCTTAACACATTGTGCCCTTTGTTGAAAGACTGTTAAGTGATAGATGGCCGATTTCTCCATACACTTTTGTGAAGATGTACAATTTTCAAGAGTCGTTCTGACACTTTGATATGAATTGAGCTTGAATTCTTCAAACTTCTATTACCATATGCATTACGCTTCAATCTAACTTTTAAAACTTACAGTTATTCCCATTTCAACAAGCATTCCAAAGAAAAGTCACTGGCAGGTCAACTTGTTAAAATACACTCAAATAAAAAAGTTAAGAATATCATAAACTTTTTCCCTTTAGTCATTGTTTCCCTCATATATGTTTAGTTAATATTTGAGATAGTTCATAGTCAACTGTGATAAAATAAATGGACACACCCCATTATTATCTTTGACTTTTTCTTCCGTAGCAAGTAAACTCTGTTGATTCAATACAATGTAAAGATATATAAATTCCAAAAATGTAATAAATTATATTTTGAATAAGGCTTCTTTATTCCTTGGTGAGAAGGACCATGAAAATTATATAGTATAATTTGGAACAAAAGCAAGAGTTTTACTAAATAGATTATTCATTCATGTTCTTAAACTCCTACATGTCACATCAAAATTATGTACAGTAGAATTTCCATAGTTGACCACCTCCCTACATTAATAATCTCCTTAAGTTGACCTAATTTTCATAGATTGGACATGCACCACAAGTATGTATCAGTACAGAAGGCCTACTTCCTTAGGTTGACCACCTCTGTATGTTCACCAGTTTGTTATAGTCCCTTGGGGGGGTCAATTGACAGAGGTTGTACTGTAATTACATAGGTGCAGAGACCCTCTGCAATGTTCCTACATCATACACATACACACACCACACTTACCTAAAGATTTCTTAGTCTTTTCTCCCCTGGCTTTTGAAATTATAGATGTAATTGTATTACTACCCACTGATTTTAACCATATTTCAGAAATCAAATATTAAACAAACAGGATTAAAACACACTCATGTTTTAATCAAGCATATTTTCCCTGCTGGAGTTATCATTTACATGAAAGGTAATTGCATAAACTCAGTCTGAAAATCATTAAAGATTTCTGTGGAACAGAATTTAACCAAGATTCACATGATCAGCCAAGAACAACATGTATCCTTGACTTGTGCTGTTTTATTCATACACTCCATGTTGCATTTGTTTCTGAAAATAAGGCTCTATACCAGATGACTTCCCAAAGCCTTGAACATGTGACTCAATGAATTGAGGAGAGTTTTCTGTATTGGAAAACTTGTCCTTTTTTGATGATGGAAACTCTTGTTATGACCTTTAAACCGAGTGTTTCATCTGCTGTGAAGCCCTAGCTGAATTCTTGTCTCAGCTGTGAGGCATATTGAATACAAATGAGAGATACACCAGGCTTGTGGAACAGTGAATAGATCTTTGTGCTAATGGATCAACCAACTCAAAATTTAACCTCCCTACTCCCAAATCTTTGAAATGAGAACAACCATCCAAGATGAAACTATATATATTGCCCCAGAACATATATGTTAGGAATTGGTAGCCTGACTCAATCCAATCACCTGGGAAATGTTTTATCAGTAGAAAGAACACAAGTTTTGTTTGAGATTACCCAAATGTGGGTCTGAGCTCCATCACTTACAAAATCACAAAGAGCAAATTACATAATTTCTTAAAGCCTTACTTTATTCATTGTAAAATGAAAACAATAAAATTACCTAAGAATTTATAGGTCAATTAAATGAAACAAAGCTTGTAATATACTTAACAGGGCAAGTTGCACACGTCGGCACAAAAATAATACTAGTTTTCTTATTCTGTAATTGTAAGAAAAGAAAAGTCTGCATCTGAGAGTAGGCTGGTTTGAAGAGTGATGAAATAAATAATATTAAAGTTTAAATCTGTCTCGGCACCCATATCACAGTGGTTAAGGTGCCAGCCACATATACCAAGGCTGGTGGATTCAAACCAGCTAAATAACAATGACAACTGCAAAAAAAATAGCCAGGCATTGTGGCCAGCGTCTGTAGTCCCAGATACTTGGGAGGCTGAAGCAAAAGAATCGCTTAAGCCCAAGAGTTTGAGGTTGCTGTAAGCTGTGACGCCCCGGCACTCTACTGAAGGCAATGTCTCAAAAAAAAAAAAAGTGTTTAATCTATTTAAATGAAATTTTTACTTTTCCCTGTAATCACATTCCCTTTCCTTCTTTATCCCATTTTCTACAAGCTTTTCTTACTCATCTAGAGGACTGCATTCATCCTAACCATTCCACATACGTAGATAAGTATTTTGTCTATTGCATCTGAAAATAAGTTTAGGCAAATATATAAATTGTAGATGAAAATATATACATAATTATTTATGGATAATTTGGCCACATAAAAATATTTTTATACCTAGTGGTAATGAAAATATGTAATAAATCTAGAAAATTAACACACTATATATTCATGTTTCTGATGTGGTTACATAAATACATCACCATACTGTTTCAAAACAGAAGTATGTGTGGCTTGACAGTCCTAGAAGGATCAAAAAAGTTAAATGATTATCGCTGTATCCATTAGAAAACTCTATTAGAAATATTTTTTATAACCTCTATTTTATATATTTTATTTACAAAAACTAATATGTATTGTTGTAGATGTTGCCAGGAAGATACTCAGCTTCCTAGAAACTTTTGCTCAAAACTAGTCAAAAAATGCTACGTTAAAAGAAAGTTTGCTGAAACAGGAGATTGAGAATTTTTTTTCCCACCTTACGTTTATAATATTCTCTGTATAAGGACTTTTATTCAGTATTTATCCTAATGATTTCAAGTGTTATCTACATGTTCAGCTCTCTCACCTCTACACCATAGGCTACACACCAGTCAAGACTGTAATGCCCTAATTGTGATGTCTCAATCTTTAGACATGTGTTGATTTCATTCCCTTTATTTATATTTTTTTAAAGTATTGACAATTGCCCTTTAGTGGTCATTTCAAAGTGATTCGATCTGATCCTGGAAAAGCATTCTATAAAATACCTGACAATTATACCTCAAAACTATGGAAGTCCTCAAAAACAAGAAAAATATAAGACACTCTCACAGTCAAGACAATGCAACAATGTGGTATAATATAATGTGGTATCATGGAGGGGATCCTGGTAGAGAAAAATATAATAGTAGGTAAACAATGGAATAGACTAGATGATAGTTTAGAATATCGCTGTACGCCATACTTGAGAGCAGCAAATGTAGTAGGTATAGTACTAACATGTTAGTAATAGGGGAAACTATTGTTGGATGTGAGGTATGTAAGAACTCTGTACTATTTGTATAATTTTGTATTATAATATTTCTATATTCTAAATTTCTATAAACCTAAAACTATTGTAAATTAAATGATCTCTTTTTGCAACTGATGTATTTGATGTCAATCGGAAATCTTATAATAGTGTGCAAATTCAAAGCAACAAGTGATTATTAATTATCCAGTATTGAAAATTTCCTTGCCCTTAAAATTGACTATTAATATCTTAATGTACAGATAATATGTATAAGCAAGAAGGGTTGGTTGGAGTTCTTATAGAAAGGATATCACTTTCATCCTTCTTTACAACTCTTATCCACTTAAGTTATAAAAGCCTAAAGAACAGGACGTGAGTACAAGACAAGGATTCTTCTTTATGTGCAGGCACTGAAAAATCTGAGCTATAAATAAAAAAAAGATGCACTGGAGGAGAATTCTAACAAGGAGTTTTCCATCAACCTCTTTAAAATTACCTAGAAGACTGATCCCAAGAAGCAGGTTATGATAAATATTGATTATTCATCTTCCCATAAGAAACCATTAAGAATAATTCCATTAAGGCTTATTGTGTTTATATTATTGATCACCAATCCTCAAAGGTCATTCATCATTATCAGAGCATTTATACCTGAAGTCTCTCTCTATTCCTCCACTACTAATGTGACCCAATATCCCATCCCTCCCGAACGCAGCAAACACTTCCATTAAAGCTCCTGGGAGTGCCCTTTCAGTCATCAGCAAAATTGCCCACATACTCACTCTTCTCTGAGCACTTACTTCACTTTGCTGCTCTAATTGAAACCTATTTATTCCTGAGGTCACTTCTTTCCCTCCAGATCTCTCAGGCAGAAAACAGTTTTTCTCATTGCTGCTTTTAGAATATTTACCTATTGTCACCTCTCAATCAAACCAGCTAATTTGAAGCCCATCCTATCAAGCTACACAGACTGTTATCTTTCCTTCCCTGTGTGGACACTTTTCAAATTCCCAGTTCCTCTCCCTTAATCACTGAAGAGGTGAGTGACTGGTTCATGGGCTTCTCTTCCAAAACTACTTTTGTTATTATTCTCTGAAATATCAAATTTCTAACAGAAAATTAATCTAACATGTAGACTGCATAATTTCTTGACCTTTCTAACCCCCTTTCAGTCACACAATTCATTGATTTTAACCTTAAATTTGACATTAAATGTAACAAAATTTTCAGTTTCAGCCATCTCTCTGATGAGAGATTTTTGTCACTCAATTTTTTGACCCCATTAGAACTGTCAATCCAGTGATCATGCTATCACTTTTTCATTATGGGTCAATCACCTGATGTCATTATTATCCACGTTCAGCCACCTACCATGCACACTCTCCAGCCTACCCCCTCAACTCCTATACCCGTACTTCCCAACCAAGGTTAAACCCGAATTTCTGCTATAGTATACCTGGACTCAGAAAGTGAAGAAAGACAAACAAGTATGTGGGGGCACTCTCTTTTAATTTGTATTTTACAAGTCCCACGTGTTTCATTTTTTAGAGTCTGGCAATTATGTTACCTTAATTCTTCTGTCTTTTAAATTATTCTTTCAAACCTTTGTGCTTTCTCATCATATATCAAAGACCTGCTTTTATTTTAGCAGGTAAATTTAATTTGTATTTTCTTGTCAGATGCAATCGGGAGAGAATTCCTCACTTTCTTTACCACCGGATCTGGCAAACTATCCGTACCTGTGCACACTATCTTCTGTGTAATGCAAGAATTATCTCACTTCTATCTGAGGCCAATTCTCAGACATCTGAACCTGATGTAACCACATCTTTCCTACACAAGAACTTTGCTCTTTTATCTTTATCTTTCTTAAACTTTTTTTTTCTATACTGTATCTTTATTAACAGTTCAAATTTTTAATTCATATATATTTGTTTTGTTTTGTTTTTTAAGAGCTAATATACCATTATGGTGATGAGAATTGGAACCAGAAAGGACAGATTGGATTAAACCCCAGATTTTCAGCTTATTATCTGGTCATCCTTCATAAATCACTTCTGAAGATAAGGTTATAGGGCTTGCTAAAGTATTAAACAAGCATTCTTCACTGGGAGTAACTGGAACAGAAAAGTTAAGGATATCATTATTCTTAAAGGATGCTATCCTAAATTTTCTAATCTATAATGAAAACAATGGTTTTAGCTCTCTTTGTAGTACTATTGTTCAGACTATTAAATGGTTTAATGCTTATATATTGCAGCTTTGCCGGCATCTACTAAGCAGCCAAGAAGTGCCAGTTATTCATCCTTCAAAGCAAAAACCCAAAGAAATCTCTCTTGATGCAATGTGCCTTCTGGTTGCCAATTTGTTTGCTCCCTTTAGTAACAAAATAGTTAGAAAAATACATGTGTCCTTCCCTTCTCTACTTCCCAAACCCTGTTTAATCTTTCGCCCACTTTGTACAAGTTAGGTCAATGGATTTCCTCTTCACTACAGCTCTGAAATCACTTATATAAAACTTATACATGATGTCCAGCTTGAAAAATCCAATCTGTTCAGTTTTGAGCCCTTATCTCGCTTAACCTTTTGGTAGCACTTGAATTACACTCTTAATTTTTTTTACTCGTCAAACACTGGCCACCTCCTTCTAGCCCTGTTCAACTCCACTTTTCCTCTCTAATCTCAAAACGTTGAAATGCGTCAGGATTTAGGCTTCGACTGTGCTCTTTTGCATCTTTGTTCATTGCCTAGTGACCTGACCCAGTACACAGAGGACTCCCAAGTTCATGTGTACAATCTCTCTCTCTCCTTTTCTTTACTTTTCTCTCTCTCTCTCTCTCTCTCTTTTTTTTTTTTTTTGTTGAGACAGAGACTCAAGCTGTCACCCGGGGTAGAGTGCCATAACATCACAGCTCACAAAAACCTCAAACTCTTGGGCTTATGCAATTCTCTTGCTTCCATCTCCCTAGTAGCTGGGACTACAGGCACCTGCCACAATGCCCAGCTATTTTTTGTTATAGTTGTCATTGTTGTTTGGCAGGTCTGGGCTGGATTCGAACCCGCCAGCTGTGGTGTGTGTGGCTGGCACCCTAGCTGCTGAGCTAAAGGTGCTGAGCCATGTAATCTCTTTTTTGACTTCTACACTCATACATCAGCCTACCTGACATATTCACTTTTATTCCAAATAGATCTCTTACATTTAATACATCCAATACCAACTCTTCACATCTCTGCCCTCAGACCTGCTAGGTAAATGGCATTATCATTCACCATGGCTTTTACTCATGTAAAAAGCCAAGACACCATCCTTAACTTTTCTCTTTCTATCACTCCCAATGAGGGATGTTTATCTAATATGCTAGCAGGACTTATAAGCCCTATCTTTAGAGTACGCCCTAAATATGGCTTCTTCACACCCCCTCCGTCACTAACACTTGGCTTTCTTCTCTTAGCTAATCCTACACACAACTTCTTGGTCAATCTCCCTATCAACCTCTAGCATCGTTGTAGTTAATTCTTCACATAGCATATGCTGGAAGACTTATCATTTTAGAGAATTTGTATTGTCATTCCCTTGCTCAAAATACTTCAATGAGTTCTTATCAAACTTAGATTAAAATTTCCTATTTTTTCTCCCCTTCGTGAAATCGTATTCCAATCATCTTCCTTTACTCTCCCACACCACTGGAATCTGTTTGACTGTTGCCATCAGAAAGTAAATGTGCTTTTCCCTGCTTCAAACATTTTCTAGAGGCTATAATATGGTTTTCCTCCTTTATATTATTCTGGTATTTGGTCAAAAAGTCAAACATCTTCTCAGAGAAGCCTTCCCTGACCACCATATCTAGGTACAAGGTCTATACTAGTCCTTGTCTCTTCCTGCAGCCTATTTGTTTTCCTTTATAGAACCGGAGAATACTAAAAATTATGATGTTTATGTATTGGCTTATTGCAATCCATTTGCTCTGTGAGAAGGAAAGCTACATGAGGGTACATGTGGCTTATTACTTTTTCTCAAATCTTCTTTCTTTTTTTCTTTTCTTTCTTTTATTTTTTTTTATAATTTCTTTTTTTTTTTTTTTTCTCTCCATGAGGCAGAGTCTTACTTTGTCACCCTGGGTAGAGTGCTGTGGTGTCATGGCTCACAGCAACCTCAAACTCTTGGGCCTAAGTGATCCTCTTGCCCCAGACCCCAAGTAGCTAGGATGACAGGCACCTACCACAGTGTGGCTGGTTTTTTAGAGATAGGATCTCACTCTTACTCAGTTTGGTCTTACTCCTGAGCTCAGGCAATCCATCCACATGGGCCTCCCAGAAGGGTAGGATTAGAGGCATGAGCCTCCATGCCCGGCCACTTTTTCTCATTTTTAAGAATAGTGCTTAACACTAAGAAATGGTGAAAAAATATTTGCATCATAAATAACTAGATAATGAAGTCTCTCAGATTAATTAAAAAGTGTTAATCTGTGATCCGTCAAAAGATGGATGGGGTTTTCCTTTATGCTAAAATACTTGTCTGGTGAACTTATATTAGTTATTTAGATGATTGACACATCTTTTTTTTTAATTTTTATTTATTTATTTTTTTTGTTAAATCATAGCTGTGTACATTAGTGCAATCACCTGTACACATTCTAAGATGCACCATAGATGTGGCCCCACCCATTACCCTCCCTCCACCAACACTTCCCCCCTCCCTTCCCCTTCCTTGGCCCTTTCCCCATAGTCTTGTGCTATAGTTGGGTTAAAGCCTTCATGTGAAAGCTGTAATTTAGCTTCATAGTAGGGCTGAGTACATTGGATACTTTTTCTTCCATTCCTGAGATACATTGCTAAGAAGAATATGTTCCAGCTTCATCCATGTAAACATGAAAGAGGTAAAGTCTCCATCTTTCTTTAAGGCAGTATAGTATTCCATGGTGTACATGTACCACAATTTCCTAGTCCATTCGTGGGTTGATGGACACTTGGGCTTCTTCCATGACTTAGCAATTATGAATTGAGCTGCAATAAACATTCTGGTACAGTTGTCTTTGTTATATTGTGACTTTTGGTCTTCTGGGTATAAACCAAGTAAAGGAATTATAGGATCTAATGGCAGGTCTATTTTTAGGTCTCTAAGTAGTCTCCAAACATCCTTCCAGAAGGAATGTATTAGTGGGCATTCCCACCAGCAGTGTAGAAGTGTGCCCTTTCCTCCACATCCACGCCAACATTTCTGGTTTTGGGATTTTGTTATGTGGGCTACTCTTACTGGGGTTAGATGATATCTCAAAGTAGTTTTG
>CAUYPK010128947.1:0-13697 GCA_963574355.1 Loris lydekkerianus
GCCCGCAACAGACCAAGAACCAAACGCCCCTATTTCCGTAGATGGCAACGGTTCGCGTATCCGTTCCCGACCGCCCCCCCCCCCCCGGACCTGGTGAAGTAGACTTGCTATGATCCCCCACAGCTATGATTTCAAAAATAAAAATAAAAATAAAAATAAAAAAGGACTTCAAGTGATTATATGTTCAGTGTTCTCTGCCCTACACAGTGTTATCTCTGGAAGAGCAGGAATCTTTGCTATTTCATTATAGCTTGTTTTTAAAAAAGTCTGGGGATCAATAAATATTTTTGAATGGATGGATGGAATCCAGCATGACAGGGGACTTCCAGGTTTTCAATAAACTTTGAAAAACATGTCAGGGGGGTCATTTCTCTAGTAACTCATGTCATGAGGGGTTGGAATGTGTGTGGCAGAGATGAAAAGATAGTTTTGCTTTTCCAGCATGGGTAAGTTTATTAACATCTCTGAATCACAATTTCCTAATGTATAAAAAGCCTGGTAGCACATGAGGACTGTTAGAGGAGAAACAGAGGTATGGCACCTGTACGCACGGTGGAACCTCCGGAGTCGCCCACCATGGGGCTGCAACCACCTGACCAAGACAGGGAGGTGGCAACGTAAGGAACGAGGTCCACCGTAGGAACACGTACATGTGGTGCATGTCTGCACTATGAAAATCACGTCAGCTGAAGGAGGCGGTCAGCTGTGGGGGTCCCACTGTATGTATCTGTATGAACTCAGCTGGCATCAGAGGAAAGGGCCTGTCGTCTACGTTTTTCAGAAATGAGCAGCCATTCTTCCCTTTCTCATATTACTCAGTATTTCTCCCCCCACCTGTCGGGCTTGAGAAGGGCGTAACTCATTCTTTTTTTTTTTTTTTTTTTTTTATTAACTCTCACAAGAAATCAAACCATTTGCATTATTTCTAAGCAAGGGATAAGAAAATAAACATATGTATGCATTTTTTTATTTTAAAAATTCTTTGTTGTAGAGATTGTATAGTGTCTAGTTTTCTTAGAAAATGTATTTTACTGTCTTTATTAAAATCGGTGGATAACGTACCATACCAGATATTTCTATTTGACCCCATTTTTCTGCCCTTTCTATGTTCAAGGGCTTGGAAGCTGTTCCAAAGGGAGGGAAAATGAATCATCGCCTTCCGTGCATACATTGTGGATTGTCAAATTAGATTTGAAAATAGCCTTGTATTGTTTCACTGCACAATAGCTAAAGCATGAATTTCTAGCTGCAGGACAGTTTTTGGTTCCCCAGGTACTCCTGCTTTAACCTGAGGATTTTTTGTCCTTGGGCATGAACTGGGACTGAGTGAGAGCAAGTTAATCAAAACCCATGTGCCCTTCTGTGTTCCCCATGTAAGACATCAAGCCTGTTGAGAAAGGTCAAAGCTGAGTGGGCTCAGAGGTCTTGGACCTTGGACTAGCCTTGGGCACTATGTCTGAAAGAAAAGGGCCTGGACCTTACTCAATGCTACAACAGCTTTCTCCTTCTGTTGCTATGGAAACTTTTCTCTCGTATTTTAATGAAACATTCAGGCAGGCCACAGAACACAGCAGAAAAAACCTGTGGACAAGTCAGGAGTTTGGAATCATCTTTTAAAATACAAAGGCAAGTGGCCCAAATCCATTTGCAAACCACACGAGGCAGTTCTCAGCCACTCTGTGTGCACGGGGACATCCTCAGTAAGGCAGGGGTGACAAGAACTTCACTGTATGTAGCGTGTTTCAGAATACTGGTGCAAAGTCACCACCAGCTTTAGCTATAATTGTCAAGTTTCACCTTCCCACAATGTCAACACAGCAGTGGACACGCCCCGTGGAGGCAGTGGGGGGTGGCCAGAACTGTGGGGCACTGGGTGTGTGTGCAGGGATCAAGGGCAGACTTGTTTTATTTAAGAATGAGCAAGCCAGCCAGCAAAGCCTCACTGAGGCCCCAGGCTTAGGTTTGCAGAGTCTGACTGTCACCCACCCGGCATTATGAGGTTTAACCTGTAATTTATTATATCTAACCCACATATATAGTCACAGGAGATAAGAAAGTCAGCCGTATTTCATCACGTATTTGTTTAGTAATCCAGCAAAACAAAATCTGAAGAGAACTTTTATATTGCTAAGAAATAGATTACTTGGACAATGTCTCTCTCCCTGTCTCTGCCTCTCACCTCTGCCCCTTAATATTTTTTAGGGGAAAGGCTTGGCTTACTGAGAACGTGGCATTCCAGCGGGACAGAGGCAGTTTCTGGTACACATCTGTGTCTTGTGTGCTTGTCAGAGGAACACGCTGGGTGGAGACGCAGCTCACTCTGACCTCATCCGAGGCGGAAGCTGGGCTGCCTCTTGTTGGGAGAGGTGCCTTGGCTGAGCGTACACTTTTGTTTTCTTCCTTCTCATTGTTTTCTCATTTGAAGACTGAGAAATTTTGTTTGTGGTTACATCTTTCTGATCATATAAAATGCCACAATACAGAAGGAAGTCCGTGGCTTTAAAATAAAGGAGAACTCAGGTCAAATTCAAGGTCTGGTACTTGCCTGGACGAGTGGTCTATAACCTCCCCAAGCATCAGTGCCTCCATCTGTAAAACAGAGACAATGTTTAGTCTTAAGGGTGTTTGGGGATTAGATGTGCAGGTGCTGGGGTCTATAGCACTATGTGCATCTGGTAAGGTACAAACGCGAGCGAGCTCATTCCTCCTCTGTCCTCATGTGAGCTGCCCCTGCCGTCTGTGTGGTGCAGCAGCACCAGGCTAGTCCCTGCCACTCACCTCCTGGATGTCACTACAGGAATGATCATCTCTCAGGCCATGCATCCTATGCAGGATCCCGGCACCCACAATGGCATTTGAATTTACGGAATAATATGCACAGGTATTGTGATTGATGATACGTCCTGTATACCCAGCAACTCTCTGAGTGTTATTTGCATGCGATTTGACAGGGTACTTCCAACATGTTGGAAAATATGATTCATATACCGAGTCAATGGGTGCTAGGAAGTTAGAAAGTGTAATAAATTTCTAGAGTGGAAAAATCTAAAACTCCGCCTCCGAGCCCAAGGTCTGAAAAAGATCTTTGAGATTTCTGAACCCGTCATTTTACATTTGCAAGTTTGGACTGTAGACTCTGAGGGGCTGGGGAGTTAGCACAGCAGCCTCGGACCCGCACGGCCTGAAATTGCGGGCTGTGGAACAGGTGACTATTATTTTCACAGCAAATGCCACACTTTTGCCAAGTGTATGTAGATATTTATGTGTGATGATTAACAGCAGAAACACACAGATGAGGGTTTTTTTAATGTGAAAATCTCCCTCAGTGGTTTCTACATAAATAAAGTCCTGGTGGTGATATTGGCAAGGGAGGGTCTGAACATGCTTTGCTGTGAGATATAATCAATAATTATCAAATCAGCTGGAAATCACACGCCCTAAGTCCCTCCATTTCCTGGGAAGAAACTAAAGTGTACGGTGGTCAAATGATGTTTTTTAAGGTGGGTGGCACAGAAAAGTTTAGAAAGTACGTCTTCCCACACTGTCCAGTGCAGTCCTCTGAACAAATGACTAGAACATTTAAATTAAAATTTTGATTTTGAGATAATATTAAATTGACATGCAGTTGTGAAATATGTAATGATTCTGTGCTTCTTTTACCTAGCTTCTCTCTGTTCAAACTAGAGCTCTATACTGCCAGGATATCTACATTGATAGAAGTAACTAATCTTTTTCAGAGCCACAGTTCTGCAGAGAGTTGTGTGTGTTTAGCACCATGAAATGTGTGCAGTGCTGTGCGATAGGTCCGTGGATATAGCACCTGAGCTAAGATTCAGAGCAGTCACCACCACAGGATCCCTGCCACCCTCTCTCTCACCTCCCACCTGCCATCCTTACCCCTCACAAGCAATAAAGTGGTCTCCATTTTCCACAATTTTGTTACTTGAAGAATGTTATATAACCGTGATATAAATCCAAGTTGCAACCTTTTGGAATTAGTTACTATTCCCTCAAGATTCAAGTTATTGCATGCATCCATAGTTCACTCCTTTTTACTTCTGAGTAGTCTTCCAGAGTATACACATACCACAGTTTGTTTAACCATTCCTGAATGAAAAGATATGTGGCTATTTCTACTTTGTGGATTTTGTAAATAAAGCTGCTATGAACATACATTTTGGGTTTTTGTATGAATTTAAGTTTCCATTTCATTGAACATTGGATGAACGTTCAAGTTTGTGATTGCTGAATTGCTTGGTGATTGCATGGTTAGCTTGGTTTTGTTTTGTTTTTGTTTTGAATTTATTGAGCTATAATTCATATAATATAAAATTCATTCATTCGAGGCAAACAATTCCATGTTTTTAGTACACGGCCTCGAGCATCCATCAACATAATCAAATTCAGAACATTTTCATTATTCCCCAAAGAAACTCTATACCTCTATACAGTTCCCCCCCAAACCCTCTAATTCTTTGTGCCTTTGGCAACCACTCGTCCACTTCCGTTCCCTACGGAAGTGCCCGTGGTAAGCATTTCATGTAAGTGGAATCATACGGCATACAGGCTTTGTGACTTGCTTCTTTCACTTAGCAGAACGTTTTCCAGGTTTATCCACGTTGTAGCATGCATCGAGATTGTTTAATTGCTGAATACTATTTCACCTTTTATACCACCTTTTACTGGAGCATTGCCAATAGATGGATAGTTGAGTTATTTGTACTTGCAGCTGTCACAAATAATGCTTTTCTTAGTACCAGTGAACAAGTTTTTGTATGCACATAACGCTTTCATGTTTCTTGAGTAAATATCTAGAGGTAGAATTGGTGGATCATAGGACTTTATATTTAACCATGTGAGAAAATGTCCAATGGATGTACCATTTTGTGTTCCTGCCACCAGCATGTGATGGTCCCCATTTCTGCCCATCTTTGCCAACCTTTGTAATTTTGTCTTACTGATTATAAGCATCCTAGTGGCAGTGGTATAACTCACGGTGCTTTTGATTTGCACTTTTTTCTTTTTGAGATAGAGTCTCACTATGTTGCCCTGGGTAGAGTGCTGTGGTGCCACAGCTCACAGCAACCTCAAACTCTTGGGCTTAAGTTATTCTCTTGCCTCAGCCTCCCACGTAGGTGGGGCTACAGGTGCCCACAATACCCAGCTAACGTTTTATTGTTGTTGTAGTTGTCATTGTTGTTTAGCAGGCCCAGGTCATGTTCGAGCCCACCAACCTTGGGGTATGTGGTTGGCACCCTAACACCTGAACTACAGGTGCCAAGCCATTGATTTATACTTTTGTTGGTGACTAATAATGGGGAGTGTATTTTCCACGTTCTTGTCATTCTAGTGTATGTATTCTTGGGGGAATACCTATTCACATCATTTGCCCATTTTAAAAATTTAGGTCATTTGTCTACTTAATATGGAGTATTAATAGTTGAGTATTTGTTCTTCATATATCCTAGATACAAGTGCCTTAGATAAATGTTTGCAATGTTTTTTGGTGTTGTAAGCTGTCTTTCACCTTCTTTATACTGTGTTTTGAGGTAAAAAGATTTTAATTTTTATAAATCCCAGTTTATTTTGTCTTTTGTAGCTTATACTTTTATAATTATAATTGCCTTTTGCCCAAGTCGCAAAGACATCTAATGTTTTATTCTAATTTTATTATTTTAGCTCTTAACAATTAGATCTTTTGTTAATTTTCAGTTAAATATATTAGATGGTATGAGATGGGGGGATTTTTTTGTCCCCCCTTTTTATTTCTTATCCCCAAGCTATGTACTTAGAATTTCCAAGTGTAAATTGAATAAAAGTTGAGAGGACAGCCATTTTCACCTGTTCCTCACCTGGGGGAGGGAGGAGTCTTCTAAATGCTATTTTCTCTCCTTGAAGTATTTCCCTTCTGTTTCTCTCTTGCCTGGAGCTTCCCCCAGCCCCCAATGGATGTGTGTTGAGATTTGTCTAATGCTTCTTTGTATCAACTGATATAGTCTTCTGATTTTTCTTCTTTCGCCTGTTGATATGGTGGGTTACACTGACTTTTGCACGTTGAACCAGCCATACCTGGAATAAGTCCCACTCAGTGTAACTCGGTTGGCTAATGTTTTGTTAAAACCTTCTGTATTTATAGATAAGACAAAGATTTAAATGTATATTTTCATCTTTGCCCTGCCTTTGGTTTTCCTATCTAGGTAATACTGGCCTTAAATATCAGAAATGCTCTCTCTTCTTTAACTTTATGGAATAGATTATGTAAAAATGTTGTTAATTCTTATGTACATGTTTGGTAGAATTCAAAAGTAAAACCATTTGGTCTTAGAAACTTTGTTGGGGAATATTTAAGTTCTCACTAACATTTATTTAATGAGTTTAGAACTACTTAGATTAATTTTCCAGTTTGGTTGAGTTTTCAAAGAATTTGTCCATTTCTCCTAATTTTTTCAAATCTCTGAGCATAAAGTTGTTTATACTGTTATATTATTGTACTTTTAATAGTTTCAAGATTGGCATTTAATAGTGATAAACCCTTACTTGATTCTTCATATCAGTAATTTATGTCTTCCCTTTCTTTTTGTTGGTTGTGCCAGTGTTGTTTTAATTTTAGCGATACTGCTAGGAAACCATCTTTTTGTTTCATTTTTTAAAATTGTTTTCTAGATTTTAATTTCAATTATGTCTGCTCTTAGTATTTCAATTTGTCTACTTGATTTGGTTCTTTTTCTCCAGGTTTTTAAGGCAACAACCATTTGGTGGTCTAAATTTCCCCGTCATCACTGTTTTAGCTGCATCCTACATAATTTAATATTCTATATCTTCTTATTCATTCTGTTTTATGTCATTTTAATTTTCTTTCAGTTTTCCTTTACTACCACTTGTTATTTTGTCGTATATTATTTAATTTTCAAGTTCTCAGGGATTTCCCTTGTGGCCTTGTTATTATTGATATCAAGCTTCTATCCATAATTGTCAGAGTATTTCTGTTCTTTCAAATCGGCTGAGATTTGTTTCATGGCCCTAGATGTGGGAACTTTTGTTAAATGTTTCATACATACTTGACAAAAAGTGTATATTCTGCTATCATTGGGTAGAGTATATTATACTAAATATGTTGAGTATGGTTGGTTGATTTTGTTTTCTTCACTTTATCTACAACCTTTTTTCTTTTCTGTTGCACTTTGCAAGAGAAAACTTGTCTTGGGTCACAAAGGAACCATGATAACTGAGGAAAGCGGATTAACAATAAAAAAGTCCCTCAGGCTTTTTATAATATCTGACACCTTAGATCTACAAAAAATGTCCTCACAAAATCAGCATGCAGCCCATGGGTGACACCTCGCCTGGTTTTCAGTTTAGTAGTTGTAACAGATATCAAGAGTAGGATGTTGAAATTTCCAACTTCAAAGGCGGATATGCCTATTTTTCCTTTCAACTCTGTCAGTTTTTGCTTCTTATGTTTGTAGGTCTGTTGTTTGGTGCATAAACATTTAAGAATATTATGTGTTCCTGCTAGACTGATGCTTTTATCATTATACATCATTGCTTTTGCCTCTAGCAAGTCTATTAATTTTGCAATTTGTTTTATCTAAATAATATTAACACTGCACTTCTGTTTTATTTTTTAATGCTTTTTTTTTTTGAGACAGTCTCACTTTGTCACTCTCAGTAGAGTGCTATGATGTCATAGCTCACAGCAACTTCCAACTCTTGGGCTCAAGTGATTCTCTTGCCTCTCAGCCTGCCAAGTAGCTGGGGCTACAGGAGCCTGCCACAATGGCCAGCTATTTTTAGAGACGGGGTCTCTCTCTGGCTTACACTGCTCTCGAACCTGTGAACTCAAGCAATCCGCCTGCCTCGGCCTCCCAGAGTGCTGGGATTACAGGCATGAGCTGCCACGTCTTG
Organism: Loris lydekkerianus; assembly: GCA_963574355.1. Lineage (NCBI taxonomy): Eukaryota > Metazoa > Chordata > Mammalia > Primates > Lorisidae > Loris > Loris lydekkerianus. The sequence continues at coordinate 7,906 of CAUYPK010128947.1, forward strand.
CTTTTTTATTAATGTTTGCATGCTAAATCTTTTACTGTTCTTTTGCTTTTAACCTACTTGTGTTTTGAAATTTGAAGTGAGTTTCTTGTGGTCAGCATAATCTAATTCATCTTAGTAGGATTTGCTTTTTCCTTGTTCAGCATTAATTTTTGAGAACTTGGAAAGGTGATTTGTTCACAAACAATGGTTGAATGCATAAATTTACATATCATAGATGTGAATGAAGCTTGCACACCTTTTACACATTCTAAATACTACTTATTTTGTTTGCATGTATTATGTGGGAATATTTACCCCAAATTTAGTGTGCTTGTGTAGTGAATCCAGTTAAATATAAGAAAAATGTGATTAAATACATTAAAAGACTTATTTAACCACAGACACATAAAATCTAGTGACTGCAGAGTAAGATTTAATCCCTCTGTCAAAGTAGTGAAATTTACAAGGTGATACAAGATCTATGCCCGGGTGTTCAGCCCTGTCGTGACATCCGAGTTTTTTTGCTTCTTTGGGGAAAAGATTGTCAGAATGTCTTCTAGGAGGCATCAAAGTGAAGCACTATTAAGACTGTAAATATATTAAAGTTGCAGTCAGTGCCTCAGATCTGTAAACTCAAATGCCTAATATTATCAGCAAAATGAAAGTGAATACACTTTTTAGAGGTCGGCCTACAGCAATTGAACTTGAGAGATGGATTCAGAAAAACAGTAAAACACTGTTTTAAAAAAAAATACTTAAAATTTCTAAAGTGCCCTGTCCACTCATGTTTGCATTGCCATACATTTGCCTAGGGACATACAGTCTTGTGTCTGACATCAGAATACAATTGATAATGGGAGGATTCATGAAAAGAAGAAAATGGGAGTGAATTCGATGGCTCAAGTGTCAATTGTCATCAGGCCACAGAAAAAGAGCATATTGCTGATGAGACTGGGATGTTCTGACCATCTTGCTGCTGACCAGTGGAATTGCAGGGCTGGCTCCACTGAGCGGGCATTGCAGGGGCTGATGGCCACCTGTCCCTTTGTCCCCACATCTGTTTGCTGTCACATTCTTTGCATGTAGAAATACAGCTGTTTCTGTCATTGGATAGATGGTAGCCTTTTCCTCCTGGAAATGATTGTTTCCCTTTCCTTTAATTTTAAAAATGTAGTGACTTAATAGTTTAACAGTCACAAAATCAATCCCATTTTTGTATAGGAAGGGTGAAGTTCCTTGTCGACTCTAAATGCTGAAGACATCTGCCAAGGTTGCTGCAGACGCCCAGGACCTCCACATTATGTATCTCACAACCTACCCTCCTGCTGAGCTTCTTGTATAACGTGGGATTAGGAGCACACACCAGTCTAAACGGCATAGCTTCAAATCTACCTGTAGAACCTTACTAACTCTGGGCTATTTAGCAACTTCTCGTGGCTCTGTCTTCTCTTTGTGGGACGGGGTAATGATGATGCCAACAGTGAAGATTAAGCAGTGTCCACAGGTGATTGGACCAGTGCTTGGCATCACTGGAGCACTCTGTGGATACTGGCTACTTGTGATAATTTCTCAGCCTTACCAGGTATAACATGTCTAACACAGAGGCTTTGATTCTAATATTCATCCTGAAGATAGCTTTGCCTCAGTCTTTAGAAATAGCATCAATTCAGTCTCTCAGGCTCATGGATCAGCCACGGTAATTGATGTTTTTTTCCCTCTTTCTCGTGATCATTTCTCCAGATTATAATTACCTTCTCCTTCCTCCGTGGCTCTTTGTGGACTTCTGAGTCATCTCCTGGACGCCTGTCCTATTTGGAGTTCTCACCCTTGCCACTTCTACCACACCATAATCCCTCAAGACCAGCCTGAGCAAGAGGGAGACCCTGTCTCTACTAAACAAAAAGAAAAAAATTGGCCAGGTGTTGTGGCAGGTGCCTGTAGTCTCCGCTGCTTCAGAGGCTGAGGCAGGATGATAGCTTGAACCTTGCACTTTGAGTTTGCTATAAGCTATGACGTCCTGGCACTTCAGCCTGGATAACAGTGACTCTGTCTCAAAAACAATAAAATCCTCTCTTGGCTAGGTGCAGTGGCTTACACCTGTAATCCCAGCTGAGGCTGTGGGATTACCTGAGTTTACAGATTTGAGACCAGCCTGAGCCAGAATGAGACCCCGGGGGTTGTGGTGGGCTCCTGTAGTCCCAGCTACTTGGGAGACTGAGGCAAAAGAATTGCTAGAGTCCAAGAGTTTGAGGTTGTTGTGAGCTAGGATGTCATGGCCCTCTCACCAGGGCAACAAAGTGAGACTCTGTCTCAATAAATAAATAAATAAATAAATAAATAAATAAATAAATAAATAAAATCATCTCTTTACGTGCAGAAGTCTCTCATCTTCACTGCTTATCACTGTAAACTTCTCCTGTCACCTACACGGCCATCGTGATCTGGCCGCAGCCATGCCACTGGCCTCGTCTCTTCCTGGGTGCCTATCTCTCGGGCTCTGGAGTGCATCCAGCTCGTTCTTATCTCAGGGCCAAAGCTCACTCTGCTTCTTCTGCCTACAAGACTATGGCCAGGCCTTTGCACATTCGCTTCTTCAAATCCTTGCTGTTTCACTTCACTTATTAGCTTCTTAGGGAAATTACTGATAAAAATATCTAAAACACCCACTGACTCTAAACGCTGTCATTCACATCACCACGATCTTTTGTGTTCAGACCTGTTGTAAATTTCATGCGATTATCTCACATTTATTATTGATTTCCCTCTCAACAATATGTTAAAATATGAATCCCCTCTCAATGTACATGCTTAGGACAGTGATTACAAACAGTGATTCTTCAATAAGTGTTTGCAGAATAGATGAAATTTAAATATAAAGCAATAAACTGAATACTTAAATATAATTGTGAAAATGCCAAGAAGTTTAGGTTAGTGATTAGCCTTCAAACATTCATTAAAATATCCCAATTCAATAAAATCATTAATCCTTAATATTGGCAGATGATTTTCAAATAAAGGAATTGACTTATGTTGCATATCTAATGAAATGTCATAAATTGAAATTAAATTTCCATAATTAAAAAAATGTCTTTCACTATTGCCGGGAAGAAGTTGACATAAAGCCTATGCTTTTCATGTTATTTTTGATTAACTACAGAGGCCATAATCGGCAACTGTAATTTTACATAATGAAAATCCAGAGGCAAACCAATGAACAAATAGAAACACGAATAAATACACTGAAGAAGTACAATGGCATTTTAATGTAAAATCCAATTTACTATACCTGAGCTGCAAGGCATTTCTCTACTTATGACCTCTCAAAATTAACAGGTTATAATTATATATGACCTTTAAGAAAAGAATATATGACTCTATCATGTTCTTCTATCACATCTTAAAGGATACGATAAAATCCTTTCTGAGAAATGTTGTCTCAGGAAATGTGATAGACATATTCAGGATCACTGCAGGACGTTGAACCGCCGGGCAAATAGACTGTTGCGCATTTTATTATACGTACCCTGGTAGTTTCACAGCAGTGTGTGGGCTGGAGTGTAGACACGTTGCGTCCGTATGGAAGGAGATTTCAGAGGAAGGAACCCGCCAGGATGGTGAGAAGCCTCCTGTTCCCAGTGCAGATGTGTTCCCAGGGTGTGGTGCAGAGGACAGGTCCAGAAAGCCCAGCTTTCTCAGCTTAAAATAGTCACCACAACACAATGGCTCTTAATTTTCTTGGATTTTCCCTTACTCTGACTTTATTGAGGTAAATTTTACATGGGGGTATTTAAGTGAACAACCTACACTGTGATAATTTGGTATACATAGGCACTGTCACAAAGGTATGTTTTAAGGTGCTTTTGTGTTTGTTTTCTGTGATGAGAACTTGAGCAAAAGCTTTCTGGGAAGTAATTTTAATAATAATACTTAATGATCTCTCTCACCTCTTCACATTCATAAGCCAACCAACTCCAACTATCTTTGAACATACTCTAAGCTTTCTCTTTGTTCTTACATAAAATTTCTCCTTGTTATACTAGAAAAAAATAATAATACTTATAATAACTGCACAAGCCAATTTGATTAAATTCCTTTCTTTTCTCTCCCCTCCATTGGTGCTGGTTTCTATCTGTGCTGTAGCAATGCAAATGTTTCCAGGCACAAATGAGTCCAAACCTTGAAGTAAAAATGGAGGAGTTCATAATTCCGCTTCTTCCGGTGAAAATCTGCCATGCAGGATAAGCAGAAGCTGCTTATGTTTAGTGTTCAAAATACCAGATTTAATGGAAGTAGTGTAACTGCATCGTCCTTATCACAACAGACACCCCCCAGTGTCTGCAGACTTCAGACTGCTCTCACTGTCAGGCTACCTAGTCCCTGGGCTCTGTAGCACCCACTAATCCAGGTATTGGAGAATTCTCAAATGGAAACAGAAAATGAAAGAAAATGTACCCTTATAGTACCCCTATGTGGAAAACTGCACTGGAAAAAAACAGGACAGTGAATTTGATTGTAGTAGTCAATGTATACCATAAATATCATGAACTGTTACTCACTTATTTGCAGTTTTCGGCCAGGGCTGGGTTTGAACCCGCCACCTCTGGCATACGGGGAGGGTGTTCTACTCCTTTGAGCCACAGGTGCCACCCCCTTTCCCCACTTCTTTTTTATGTCTTTATTTATTTTTTTAAAGATGTACAAAGGACAGTCAAGGACATTCATCTTACTTAATCTTTGTCTTAGGAAGGACATTGAAGGGCTGTGTGATTTTACGTTTAGTATCGTTTCTGTTTCTCTTTCTTTCTCTCTCTCGTTAGTTTTTACATTTCAGACTATTCTGGGGACATTTTATAAAGCTGCAAACATTCTTATTTTACATATAGGTGCGTTTTCATCAGTTTATTTCAAATTCCAAACTAATGGCACAACTTTAAAAATTGAACTATCAATGTACACACCATTTAACTTCCAATTGCAATCTGAACCTAATTTAACTTTAAATTTACCTTTAAGCCATTAAGAAAATAAGATCAGTGGAAAGACAATTGTGGGCATGTGGTTGTTTCAGGTCCCTGCTTCTGATGTGGGATTTTATTTGGAATGAACTTGTTTACTTAACTCAGTGTGAAATTAATCTGTTTCTACCCTTGTAGTGCTTATATTTTTTTGGTCTTCCTTTTAAGAATTTGTAATTCATTTTCTTTTTATCTTTTTTCCAAAGTATATTTCTTTCATCTTCACACATTTACTACTATGTTATTAGGTGAGAGTCCAAGCCCTGAGTCAGCCTCCTCTGACCTGCTGAGTTTAGCAGCAGCCATTGTTGATGCTGCTCCTGGTGGCCGGCTGGGTCACCACCAGCTGCAGACCACCAGGACCTGTGCATGTATGCAGACCCGTCCGCAGTGCCCCTACTCACGGACTGCAGGCTTTCCTGTGCTCTCTGCAGGCATCTTTGAGGTGAATTTAGATTTTACCCCAAAGTCCCTCTAAGAATGTCTCATCATCATCCCAACTCTCATGCATAAGCACCCCCAAACATTCCAGCATCACAGAATATGCTGGAAAACTAGAAAGATGAATCTGAGAGTTTCTTATAAAAAAAAGTCTCTGAGTTCAGTAAACCAAAGACAGGGACCAAACCATTGATGTTTGTATCCCCATGACGGGTAAGACTGAAACTGCAAGAGCAGGCAACCTAAGACAGGGACTATGTTTTTCTGCCATACAAAAAACAAAAGAGGGAATTGTTGGGTCCTGCCATGTGCCTGAGGCCTAGTGCAACTTCCCCAGCCTGACTAGAAGCAGATCCA
>CAUYPK010128949.1:0-12145 GCA_963574355.1 Loris lydekkerianus
GAGTCCTCCTCATAAAATATTCACCCAGACCGATTCCTTCAAGAGTTTTCCCTGCACTTCCTTCAAGTATTTTTATAGTTTCATGTCTTAAGTTTAAATCTTTTATCAAGTGAGAGTCTATCTTAGTTAATGGTGAAAGGTATGGGTCCAGTTTCAATCTTCTACAGGTTGCCAGCCAGTTTACCCAGCACCATTTGTTAAATGGGGAATCTTTTCCCCCACTGAATGTTTTTAATTGGCTTGTCAAAGATCAAAGAACAGTAAGTAGCTGGATTCGTCTCCTGGTTCTCTATTCTGTTCCAGACATCTAATTCTCTGTTTTTGTGCCAGTACCATGCTGTTTTGATCACTATCAATTTATAGTACAGTCTCAGGTCTGGTAGCGTGATTCCTCCTGTTATGTTTTTATTGCTGAGTAATGTCATGGCTATTTGAGGTTTATTCTGATTCCATATAAAATGAAGTATTGTTTTTTCAAGATCTTTAAAGTATGACAATGGAGCTTTAATAGGTATTGCATTAAAATTATATATTGCTTTGGGTAGTATAGACATTTTAACAATGTTGATTCTTCCCAGCCATGGGTATAGTATGTTTTTCATTTGTTAACATCTTCAGCTATTTCTTTTCTTAAAGTTTCATAGTTCTCTTTGTAGAGATCTTCCACATTCTTTGTTAGGTATACTCCAAAATGTTTCATCTTCTTTGCACTGTGAAAGGAATAGAGTCCTTGACTGTTTCTTCAGCTTGGTTATTGTTGGTATAGATAAAGGCTACAGATTAATGGGTGTCGATTTTGTAGCCTGAGACATTGCTGTGTTCCTTGATCACTTCTAAAAGTTTTGTAGTAGAATCCCTAGTGTTTTCCAGATATACAATCTTGTCATCTGCAAAGAGTGAAAGTTTGATCTTTTCTGACCCTATGTGGATACCCTTGATTACCTTTTCTTCCCTAATTGCAATGGCTAAAACTTCCATTACAATGTTAAAGAGCAATAGAGACAACCTTGCCTAGTTTCTGATGTAAGAGGAAATTATTTCAATTTAACTCCATTCAATATGATATTGGCTGTGGGTTTGCTGTAGATGGCCTCTATTTTAACTATTACTTCAACTTATTTAATTGATATAGGCTCTTCAGATTTTCTATTCTTTCATGAGTTAGTTTTGGTAATATATCTTTCAAGAAACTTTTCCATTTTCTGAAAGTTGTAAAATTTGTATATTCACAGTATGTTTTTTAAATGTTTGTAGAATCAGTAGTGATGTCTCCTCTTTCATTACAAATATTGTTAACTTGAGTTGTCTCTTATTTTGTCATTTCAGGCCAGCTAGAGATGTATTAATTTTATTGATATTTTTAAGGTTTTATCTAATTTATTTGTTTATAAGAAATTCAGATAATTGGTTTTTACATTTTCATTTCTCATGCAAGCATTTTAAACTATAAATTTTCTTCTAAGCCCTCTTCTAGCTCCATCCCACAAAATTTGTTTTCAACTCTTAATTCTTATTCAGCTTAAAATATTTTCTAATTTCTGTTGTGAGTTCTTCCTTTAACCTATATTATTTAGGAGTGTGCTTTTAGAAGTGTTAAAATAGTTGAGGTTTTTCAAGATATCTTATTGTTAAAACCACGTGGTTATGGAACATATTCTGTTTTATATCTATCTTTTGAAATGTATTAAATCTTGCTTTATGAACAAGTGTACAGTATACCCTGGTATACTTACCCTATGGAATGTGAAGTAATAGTCTCCAGAAAACTTAACCAACAGTCTATGTACACTTACTATATACAAAAAGATTTAAGAAATTGACCTACATGTTTATGGTGGTTAAATAAGTCTAAATTCTACAGGGTGTCTCAGCAGGATGGAGACCCAGAAAAGAGATGCTGTTCAAATCCAAAGGTAGTCTGCTAGCAGTATTCTTTTTTGCTCAGGAAAGATTGATCTTTCTTCTCCTAAGATGTTTAACTGATTGGATGAGGCCCAACCATATGGATGTAATCTGCTTTGCTCACAGTCTACTGATTTAAATGTTAATCTCACTCAAAATACATCTTCACAGAAAGATCAAGAATAATATTTGACAAAATATCTGAGCACAGTGGCCCAGCCATGTTGATACCATCACAAACCTGTTACAAATATGTATTCTGCCACTATGGTGTGGAATGTTCTATAAATGTCAATTAAGTTTAGACCACATATAGTTAAGTCTTGTTTTTTTAAATCATTCAGATATTTTCTGGCACATAAATGTAGTGCTCAATATATTAATATTTGATAATGATGATGATATATGTATATATGAGTATAGATCTGCCATTTTATTTTTTTTGTTTTGTTTTCTATTTCTCTCTTATGTTTTTGTGTTTCTCTTTCCTCCTTCCCTGTCTTTTTATTTTGGATTATTTAAGATACAATTTTTGCATTAACTTTTAGTGTTTTCTCTAGGGATCATACTGTGCCTCTTTAATTTTTCATATCTATGGCTAATATACTATTTCTTTACATAAAATATTTTTAAAACTGTGTACTCCAATTTTTTATGGTAGATAATCATATGTTTGGCATGTAGATACACTGAAAACACTATAGGAGTTTAATAGATATAAATTCTATTTTAAGCAGCTACGTGTATTATAAATAAATTCATGAGGAAAATATCTTATGCTAAATTAGTCCTTTGTTCTTACTCAGGATTTATTAGTTATAATATTCTTCTTTCCTTTCTGGTAATCTATATTTCCATCTTGTATCATTTTTTTCTTACTCTGAAAGATTTCCTTTAGCATTTCTTATAGTACAGATCTTCTAGTAACAAATTCTCTTTGTTTTCTTTTTCTGGAAATGTCTTTACGTTACCTTCAATATCAAAGAATACAATCACTGCATGTAGAATTCTGGGTTGGTAATTTAAATTATTTCAACACTTTATTTAAAGATGTTGCTATATGTTCTTCTGGCTTCTGATGAAAAGGTAGCCTTTTATCAAGGTATTTGTAGGGTTCATATATTTTTCTCTTCCTATTCTCAGGATTTGTTCTTTAACTTTGTCTTTCAATAGTTTATTACAATATGTCCTCAATGTTTTCTAGTATAGTGCATCTGTAAGTGTCTTTTACCAAATTTGGGTATTTTATAACTATTATTTTATCAAGAACTTTTTCTATCCTATTCTGACTCAAATTACACAATATAATGGGTCATTTAACATTGTCTAACAGATCTATTTCCATTGACTTGACTGAAAAGTCACTTACTTTTTTTCTATTATATCTATTTTAGTTGTCAGAACTATTTATTTTTTAATTTCAAATACTGAATTTTTCAGATCTAGCATTCCTATTTGACTTTCTTTTATCATTCTATTTATCTTCCAAGATTCTCATCCCTTCATTCATTGTAAGCATATTATTTTGCTTTACTTTTTTCACTATATAGATGTAATAGTCTCTTTAATACCTCATAGGCTAATTCTAACACCTGTATCATCTTGAGATTGTTCTCTCTTATGTTTATTTTTTCTTGCATAGAAGATGGCAAATCTTATCTGTGAAAAACCAGATAGTAAATATTTAGGCTTTGTGGAAAACATATGTATTCTGCCATACTTTTTTGTTGATGGTATTTTGTTTTGTTCTATATTATAGTCCTTTAAAAATCAGGAAAAAATTATAGGTGAGTCATGCAAAAACAGTCTGTGGAATATATGTTTAGCCTTCAGAATTAGAGTTTGCCAACACCTACTATTAAGAATGTGTTTCTTTCTCTTGGTTCTTCATAAGTTGGATATTTGGATAGCATCCTGAGCATTATGAATGTTAATTTGTGGAGAATCTGGATTCTTCTCTTTTTCCTTAATGAATACTGTATCTTTCATTGCAGTAAACAATTATTGTAGGAGAACTTGAACTACAAACCCTGTTTCTTGTGCAATAACTGCAGTCTCAGTTCAGATCATTTGTCTTTACCTGAGCCACTCTAAGTTTATCAGACAGGCTTTGGATCTCCAGGATTCTCCCACTCTCCCCAGCGACCAATATTCATGACTTAGCTTCCTTCATATCTTAGGCAAAAGACAACAGGTTTTTTTTTCCACTCTGACCACCCTGCCTCCACAACTCCTGAATCTTGCCTTATGTACTTGGTCCAAAGCTAAAAGTCCTAAACACAAGAGCTCAGTTTACATAACTCACTTCCTCTAACTCTGTCGTTCCTACCAGTGGGTCTACTGATGCTTACTCTCTAGTGCCACAGGTCCTGCTTTTTGAATTACATGGATTACTTATAGTTATTTTCTGTAAGAGATTCAGTGCAGTAGGATTCTAGAAGGTCATTACCATATACAGATCTAAACCTATTCTCTCCATATTTTTTGCCATTAACCTTTGCATGTGGAAATATCTGTCAAGCTATGGCATTTGCTAAAACAATGAACATAATTTGTTCTGAGGCCTTTTTTACTAGGTTCTTGAAGGATCTTCTGCTCATATTCAGTTACAGAACAGGTTGAAGTATGCAGCCTCTGGCTCTATTTCTATGCCAACGAGCCATTGATCCAACATATTCTCTTCCAAATACCAGGTTTACTGTCCATGCTAATGCATCACCTACGGTTCACATCCTGTAGTCATGAAAACACTGCTGCTTTCTACAACATTTTATGCTTTTTTACTTTTTTTTACCATTCTCTTCCCATTTTCTTCAAAAGTATAATGCAAGATTGTTTAAAAACTCTTATATATTTTTCTATATCAGATCCTAAAAGTTTTGATTCCTGATAGATGCAGGTAAATATAATGTGATGTTTTTAAATATATTTTCCAAGCATCCAGGAAATAACTTCCCCTTTTCTGCTAAATAAAGAGGCTCCTACACACCAAAGGCAGAGGTAACTCAAATGGTCTTCACACATTTTTTGAAGTAACATGTCCTGCTCTTTTTTAGATGATGAAGTATGTAACATACAACAAAAACATATATTTCATCATCCATATCCCTCTATGATTTAATAAGTAGAGCCCTTGCCAAAATGTTAACAGGTTGCATTTCTTATTTTTGAGTTTCGAAAGCAGGGGCTGACACTTGTCCTATGAATTATCATTGGTAGGTAATGGGCAATAAGGACATGCAAGACCTATACAGTCTGTCACCATATTATCCCAAGATTATCAATGGCCATATTCATGATTTAAATTCTCTTCTAAACTTAGAAAGACTTTGCTTTTAGTTGACTGCATTGACTGCTGGTGTGACCTTGGCCAAAGCTTTTCGAGACCAAGACTATTCAAAGTACTCATTCATGATGAGATGAGGCACTCACTCCACAATATAAATCAATACATTACTTCATTTATCAAGAAATACTTGCTAAAAAAAAAAAAAAAGGAAAGAAAGAAGGTCACTGCATGAATATGATTAGGAATGTATTTTACTTATCTATCTTCATTATAAGGAAATTTAGTACTAACAAAGACATGATCAAACTTTAACTTAGACTAATAAAATCTGGGGCTTCAAACTATTAGCTATAAGTGTAGGCTGATACTGAGGGGAAATCATTCTCCAGATTTAGTAATTTATCCAATGAACAAATATGTGAGTACTTACTGTGCACCAAGTATAGACACATATTTGGAATACATCAGCATGCCAAATAAAAATCCATGCCCTCATAGAAGGGGCAAAAATAATAGATAATACATATAATAAATAAATGCATTATATAATATTTCAGAAAGCAATAATTACTTTGTACAAATTTTAAAATTCCAAGAAGGTAGATGAAGAATAAGAGCAGTGGTATCCAAATATCCAACTTATGAAGAACTAAGAGAAAGATGGCAATTGAATAAAGACCTTAGAGATATGAAGAAATTAACCATATAGATACCTGAAGAGGATGCCTGCCTAAATTGTGTTGATAATCACAGAGGCCAGTGTCACTGGAACAAAAGGAGTAAAATAGGTACTAGAATAAAGAGTGGTAGGAGATCATACCACATAGGACTCTGTAAAGACTTAGGGTTTCATCATGAGGGAGATGGAAGACCTGGGGTTTTGAACAAAGGCTTTATCTAAAGTCTTATATTTTAAAAAGCTGTCTCTGGTTGCTAGGTGGTAAATGGCTTAAGGCAAGGCAAGAGTAGATTAAGATCCTTTTGCCATAGTCCAGACAAACAATGATGATGGCTCACACCAGAATGGTAGAAATGATGAGTAGTTGGATTCCAAATATATTTTGAAAGTAGAATCCATAATATCTCCTGATATTTTTGATATAGATCTCAGAGAAAGAGAAATGTCAAAATAACTAAAATGAATTTACATTTAGTCAGAAGATGGATGAGGTGCTGCCACTGAATTAGGGAAGGAAAAAGGTGAAGAAATGTATAGGTGAGATAGATTTAAAAATCAATTTTGTATATAGAGGTAGAATTCCAAGTATGGAGTTGGATATCCAGGTCTGAAATTCAAGACAGAAGCCTGAAGAGAAGATAGAAATTTGAATGTCATCAGTATTCAGAAGTCATGAAAATGAAAGTATCATTTCATGAAGCTTTCCCAAATCCTTTAAAACAAAAGTTATCATTTTCCCCACTTCCTAGTCCAATCCACTTCAAACACATCCTACAGAGAGATGCTGCCAGTTTACAGATTCTTCAGGCGTTGGCTCTGGCACCCAGCATGGATGCACCTGCTGATGCTGACTAGTTGGCAGGTGCACATCACCAGCCATCAGGAAGTCATGGAGATGACAGACTTGGCTCTGAGTACCAAAAGCAATTACATGTACCCCAGGCTTGGCAGCTTCTCCAGAATAAAGGCAGGAGGGCTGCCAGGCTCCCACCTTGATGGTGTGAATACATAACTGTGTCTCACCTAAAAAGAAGACAGTAAGGTTCTTGCTTGAAAAACTTTTATAACCAAAAGAAAAATATATACTAAAAGCTAAGAGACTCCCTTCAAGCATGTTAGATGAAGAAGTCACATGCCCTACAAATAACTCAATATTAATTATTGATAATTAAATATTTTTTCCAAAATAATAAAACAGGTATCTGAATACCTGGGGAAACAAGAGAGGAAAGTAGAGATTATTTGAGTCTGGGAAAGATTGGAAAAGGTCTATGTACAAGCAAAAAAAGAAAAATAATGTTGGCATCATCCACATGGGCTTGCTTGGAATCAGAGAATGCAGGTATATCTTGTGGAAAGGGAGTAAGCCAGAAGCAAGTAGAACTAAGTTGGAAGCACTCATCTAACTCTCTGGATGGATCTAGAATGAGCAGCCCAAAATCTAGTAGCCAGTGCACAAAGAGGTACATTAAAGCCTGGGCTTGTTTCAGCCTAAGATGTATTGGCTCTGGCTTAACACAGCATCTCGCAAGAAGCCTCTGAATCAGCCTTCTCCAACATTCCATCAAAATATCTATGAAAAAGCCCAGAAAAACATGAAAACTCAAAAAAAGCACTGAAAATAAGTTTTAAGAGTTGACCAATTACCAGAAGGAAGATGATCATGTTTGCTAAATACAAAACTGAGAGGATCAGACTCACAAATGTATTCTGTGGCTCACCTGATATGTGTTTGGTGATAGGTAAAAGGACCTCTTATTTCTTCAGGTATCCATGACTTAAAAGGCAAGATAAATAGACCTGGGGTGGGAGTGGAGGGGAACAGGATACTTTTCTGGCTACAAGAATTCTGCTTTTAGAAGCAACCTCTCCCTTCCTTATCTCTACCAATCAAGAGTAATGAAAATAAATCTAAGAGCATGTAGTTCAGACATAAAGAGTTAAGATCGTTCATAGGAAGAATAAAACTTTCTCTGGTGTTGGCAATTCTGTGCTCTTTCTTTCCTCTACTGTTTCATTTTTGCCTTACATTACAGCCTCAGACACACTCTCTTTTATTAGCTGCTCATTTTTCTTCTGTGTTCCCTTAGAGGTCAGGAACCATTTGATATTTTTGGGTTTCCCTGTACTAGCACAGTGCCGTGTATATAATAAAAAAATAGACCATGTGGAATTGCTCATTTCAACCACTTTGGCCCACAAAAGAAATAGTAGCCATTTTATGTCATTCAGCCTGATCTGATTCAATGAATGTATACTGAATCAATGACAAAGAAATTAGAAACTGATTCATCACAGAATAATCACCACCACCAATAAAATCACCCTTGCATCTCTAAATATCAAAATATAGGGTAATAATAACTATAGAATTTTGAGTGAAAATATGGAAAACCTAAAATTTATATCCATATAAAATTTCCTGGAAATTTAAGGCCTCAGAAGTCATACCATACACATATAAACAAAATGGCCAAGATATTCCAAACAGCCCTTGGATATCAATGTTATGTGAAATTCCCAGCAGGATTTTCCCAGAAAGTATAAAAATCAACAATAATTATTAAGTATAAAAATCTTACCAAGAATTACTAACTTTTAAAACCACACTAAGCTTAGAATTGGCTTCTCTAATGGCCTCCAAGAAGGGAAAGGCCAGAGCACCTTTTATGATCGCATCTGGAGGAAGCTGAAAAATATCCAACTGCAAGATTTGTAGCAGGCAGAGATCTGGGGAGCTGACCTACCTGCAAGTGTCAAGCCCAGACACTAAGAATGGGAATAAATCTCATCCTCTCTTACCGATGGCTCAACCAGAAAGTTGGCCAGGAAGGCTGATGGAGAGGAGCTTCTCAGGTATAATTAAGGAGCACCCAAAAAGTCAGGCAAATGGTTCTCAGCTTTGGGGAGGCACTGAGCTGGCATTTAAGGGCCAGCCTTTAGTTCCTGAGAGTGGAGAGGCCTTCCCAGGCAGAGGTAAATCAGAACTACACAACTATGGATGAAATCTGATTACGAATGGGGATATCTGGTCAGATTAAACTAGTAACAGGGATACTCTGAGCACCTCCTGCTTCTCTTGAGTGCCAGTTCCCCCCACACCAGAGAACAGGAGTGTGGCTAAGCCTGGAAGTGAGAAACTGTGAGGATACAAGAGTACACAGAGATTGAGAGCAGACTGGAATTTCAGTGGCTCGGCACAGCTGCAGAATAAATCCCAAACTCCCTAACCTGACACATATGGCCCTGGAAGATCAGTTCCTGCCTACAAATTGTGTTTTGTCTCATTGAAGTAGATTCACCACCAGGGAGCTACTACCCCAAGGAGAATCGATGGTTCTCTCCTCCCTGTGCCCAGCTATAATACATACAGCACCCTGCTCCATAATGATTTGATTATGTCAGTGATTCTGCTACTTGGCTGAGACAATCTCCCTGCATCACAGAGCCAGCTCATAAAAGATAGAAAATATGGACTAAAAGACATGTGGATTCCTTTGTCACCTTTTCCAAGCTGTGGAAAACAAGTCAGTGTAACCTCAGAGTGAGACTACTCAATTCATTGCCACAAAAAACAAAAGCGACCATGGAGACTGGCACTTGAACTTTACCCTGACTATTTCTTTGATCCCATCCTATATATCTTTCATAGAAATTCTTATCTTCACTCTCCTCAAGGTAGGAGGGCAACAGGTGCAACTGGCTGTCATTGAGGGATGCTTATGAATGATGATAAGACCCAAGACTTGAAGAGTGTTACATTGGAGTGTTATTTTTTAACTCCAGGAGACAGCACCTATGAAATATATTTTCTGATTTCATTGCCTCTATGCATAAATAAATAAATACCAGGCGATTTGATTTAGTGGAAGAACCACAGGCTTGGTTGAACAGATTTGATTTCAAATTCTAGCTCTACCACTTAATGGGGAAGTGGGGCGATAGGCTATAAAATTGAGGCATTATCCTCTAGCCCACAGAGTTGTGAAGATCATTGAAAAATCAATGTAATATGCCTAATTCTAAGTTGGGTTCCTATTATACATTCAGCAAATGTCTCTTACTTCCTCTTGCATCAGGGAGCATCCCACACCCTCCTTTGTCCAGTTCTACTCCAGAAACTTTGAAAATCATTTTTTTAACTTTGAAATTAATTTTATATAACACCATACACATCTATCAGAAAGTTCATTCTAATTAGTGTTTCCTATTTAGCTAAATAATCTGAAGAATCACCAAGGAAATAGATTCTGAAATTCAGTGGTACAGCAAAGAACAGAAGACTTTAATGTCCCTTTCAAATCTAAAGATGCTCTGAGATTCTTTGGTGTCTATGGATGGCTTTAGTCTTGGCATCTATGAAGATAAATACTAATGATTGGATTCTCCTCTATAAGGGCCTGAGTTGCCCATGACTTACATGCTCCCAGGACTCCCTCCATCCTCAGTAGCACTGAATCAATGCAGGAAAAGATCTGCTACTGAGGATGGAGTTTGGGAAGGGCAGAAAGAAATTCAAATGTGGTTAGAAGCCAGACATGTTGAATTACAAGGCACACAGTGGCAACAGTGTATTTAGGATGTGAAAGAAAAGGAAACTATAAGTGCATGAGTCAGGGATGGGGAAGGTGTTCCAGAGGGAATTTTAGCTTCTGTGTTGTATCATACCCCTAAAGAAAAGTATGATAACTACACAGTATTAAAGCTTTTACCACCAGCAGATCTTGCTCTCAGAAAAGCTCAACATGGTACCTAAAGCAATGTCATAGGAATTCCCAACCAAAATTTGTGATCAACATCAGAGTCTGGGAAGCCATGCAGCCCTGCGCCTTTTATAGCCCTCCTTCTGAACTGCTTAGTCCAGGCAAACCTCATCATTCCTCCTGGGTGTACAGCCTGTGGTCTCTCTGCCCTTTCCTTTCTCCATTGTTAGCTATCAGTTTCTCATACATGACCATGGCTTCTTTTTTGAACACAGAGATTTCTCTCTCCTGGGAAATGATCTTCAGATGTCTTGGAACAACATCCCTCTCAGTTTAAGCTGGTAAGAACCTTCATGATTCTAAGCCATTCTCATTTGCCCCACTCCCAATCTGCCCGGGACTAGCTTATTACCAGCTGACCTCAGCATTCTGGATGCTCACTACACTCAGAAGGTCACTCCATGGGTGTGTGCATGGGGTAGATGTGAGTGATAGGGGTAGATGGTGATTGGGACAGAGCTCTGACTTAGCAGAAAAGAAGAGGCTGAACAGAAGACCAAGGGGGAGCAAATATTGGAGATTATGAAATTTGGGGTTCTCAGGGTGCCTTGCACATCCCCAAGGCACTTAAACTACTAAGTTTACAGTAACTTGATTAACCCCCTTCCAACAGAAGCAAGGCAGTCCCCTTGGTTCTCCCAGGGATTACTCTCTTCTAGGGTAAGGCAGAAGGGGCCCTTAATAACTAACGGCTACACCCCAGCCATACTGGACCTCTCTCCCACCTCATGGCCTTTTGACAGTCTCCCTTACCTGGCCAAAAACCTCTTCCACTGCCTTTGCTATACAAGGGATTCCTGGTCATCCTTCATCTGTCAGCTCTTCCCTGAGACTGGGAGCAGATTGGCCTGCTGTTCTTTCTTAAGAGCACCCAGCCTTTTCCTTGATAGTTCTTAACATAGTCCATAATTATCCACCTCTTCTGGTATTGTGTAATTAGTGTCTGTCTTTCTAGGTTGTAAGATCCATGAGGCAGAGATAGTATAAGTTTTGCTCACTGTTTTATCCCAGACCCTGAGAATATAGCAGGCATACAATACCTATTTCTTGAGTTTATGTATTAATGAATAAATTTATTGAGTGCTTCTCTGGTGGCAGTATGATCAGCATCCTGATTGTGTCACCTCACAATAGCTGTGCAAGGACTTGATGCAGTTGGCAATCTCATATTTGCATTTTAGAGGTGAGGGACTTGAGGCTCAGAGAGACTAACTAGCCTTCTCTAGGTCTCAGACCAACCCGGGAGGTGATGGTGCCAGACTTGAACCAAGGACTCCCTGAGCCCATGTCTGAGCTCTTTTTTTTTGAGACAGAGTCTCATTTTGTCACTCTCGGTAGAGTGCTGTGGCATCATAGCTTACAGCAACCTCAAACTCTTGGGCTCAAGTGATTCTCTTGCCTCAGCCTTCTGAGTAGCTGGGACTTCAGGTGCTGCCACAACACCTGGCTATTTTTTAGAGATGAGATCTTGCTCTGGCTCAGGCTGGTCTTAAACCTGTGAGCTCAAGCAAT
>CAUYPK010128950.1:0-12077 GCA_963574355.1 Loris lydekkerianus
GTAGCAATGACTCAGCAAGGCCCGGCCTGAAACTGCCTCTACCTAGATACAGCCAACGTGGTACCATGCCATTGGCCCAACCCTGTCATGCACCTCATCCCCTGCCTTCTTTCCCCACTCCTTCCCCACGCTCTATATAAGTGGCTGCTTGACGCAATAAAGTTGAGTTCCTGCTTTGAAAAAAAAAAAAAAAAAGACAGGAGACGTTTCTATGACAGAAAAGATCCATGGTACCTTTCATTCCTAAAGAATCAGTGAAAAGAGAATAAATGCCTTCGATGAGATAAGAAGAAAGTAGAGGAACTCTGATGAGAATTAAATGACCTTATATGAGTTAACATGATACAGTGGATAAAGAAAAGCCGGATTCTCTAAGCAAGTCTGCATCTATTCACTAACTCTTTTCTCCTACAAGTCTTCAAAGAACTCTAAAAATGTGGAGCAGGGAGGACAATTGAAAGACACCCATACCCTCCGATACCCAGGTTCTTTCCCAAGGGAAAAGCAGTGGCATGTTGAAGGCTGGGAATAAAATAGGAGAGCTGAAAGTTAGCCTCCCCAACCAACCTAGATATATGGAGCCATCAATACTGTAAGGCTGATGCAGCCACCAAACAATGGGAAGGGGAAAAGAGAGCTGAAAGAAATCCCTGAAAAGCACACTGGATCTTTCCTCAGTATACTTTAACAGTCCTCCAAAGTATGAGGGCAGAGTGGCCACACACCAGAAGAGATCACAAGTGGGCAAGAGTTAAAATCTCCCTAGTGATCAATAACCTGAAAGCCAGGCTGTAAAGGAGAGGGAGAGAAAATGTCCCCCATGCTTCCAAAAGCTAACAGCTGAGCTACAAATAGATAAAGAAATCTCTGGAGTTTTGTTGGTGATCAGATCCCAACCTCTACTGATGCTCTTGACCATCAAAATATCTGAAACTTGAAGTGAAATGTATCTACTGCTACAGAAAGACCTAGTCCCAACTCAAATACAGAAGAGACTGACTTGATCTGCCATACTAGATACACATAATAGAGTATGTCCTTTCCTAGTAGCAAGTATTTTCTTCAATCTCTTCTGTTTTTCAAATACAATATTTAACATATAATCAATAATTATAAGACATATAAGAAAATAAGAAGTAATAACTCAGATGTTGAAATTATCAAATGGTACTTTTAAAATGAATATAACTGTTTATGCAATTACCTACTGGAAAATATTCATGAAAAGTGTGGAAATCTCCACATAGGAAATCTATAAAAATAGACCAAATGAATATACTCAAAATAAAAAAGTACCATAAACAAAAGCATATTCAATAGACTTAAAAATAAATGTAACAGTGAACTTGATATAGTCATGAGAAATTATACAAGCTAAAATTCAAAGAGAAAAAGAATGAAACAAATATTCATATGAAAGAGTACCTCATATCTGTAAAATAATATCAAATTAACATAACAACAGTTTCAGAAATAAAAGAGAAAAAGTAAAAGAAATATCTCAAAATATAATGGCACAGAATTTCCCAAACGTGACAAACTGAATAACATAAAAGTTCAACAAACCTAAAAAGGGTAAACAGAAAGACTACCATATTTAGGACATTGTAGTCAAATATCTGAAAAGCAAAGATAAAATATTAAAAACAAACAGGTGGGAAAAAAACCATTATACACAAAGGGACAACTATAAAAACTACTTACCACAAACATACTATGTAAAAAGACAATGAGATGGCAGTTTTAAATACCTGGAGAGAAAAAAAAACTCAACACAGAATTCTCTATACAGAGAAAATATCCTTCAAAAGTAAAAGAGAAATAAAGATATTTCAGACAGACTTAGCTGAGAAGACTCATCATTAGGAGACCTGAAGTACAAAAATATTAAGAGGCATACATTAGGCTAAAAGGAAACAATACCAGAGAGAAACCTGAACTCTTTCAATAGGAAGAAAATATCAAAGAGATTCACCAGATAAATTAAAAATAAATTGTGTGCATGTGTATATATGTGTGAGTGTGCACATGTAAATTTCTTTAAAAGCCAACTGAATGCCAAAACAGTAATAACATATCATAAAGCTTATAACACAATATGGACATTAAACCCATTCTGAAATAAAGGGAAGGAAATAATGGGTTTATATTGTTAAAAGATTCTTACATTGTTCATGAAGTAATATTATCCTAAAGAAGAGCAGGGTAAATTAATTATGTATATTATTAATATAATACTGACAACAAAAAACATAATACATACAATAATAGCAAAATATTTATAGAGAAGAAAAAAATAAAATACTAAGTCAAAAAGAATAGTAAAGCCCAAATAAAATAGCAAATAAAACAAAACAAAGAAGAATAAAAAACAAAAAGCAAGATGGTATATTTGACCCAACATAACAATGCTTACATTAAATGTAAATGAACTAAACACTCCATGTAAAAGACACAGGTTATTAATCCGGATTAATTTTTTTAAGGAGAAGTTCAATTGTTCTTTATCAGAATCATGCTTTAACAGAGCATTTAAATGCTGCGGGAAAATATTGATGAATGCAATGGATTAAAACATAACAGATATGCAAAAATCCATAAATTGACAATATTATAAATGAGTACATAAATAATAAATTTTTTTAAATAGATAAAAATAAAACCTAAATGGGTGTCTTTGGAGATATGTATCATCTCATTATTTTGAAAATTAGTATATAAATAAAAGAATTTGAACATCTTTCCTACCTCTCTTATATGAACTGTACCTCTGGGTAGTCAAATGGATGATAAACAAAACGGTCTTCATTTTAGAAGAATTACAGGTAATAAATGCAGGGGAAAGCATAAAACTCACATAGTACATTGTGTGATATAGTCCAACTATAAGAACAAATGGTTTCTTTTACATCTGGTAAAAGAAGCAAGACACAAAGAACTATATACTTACCTATATGACACTATGGTCCTACATGTCAACAAAAACCATAAAAGTAAACAATATATTATTTAGGAATGCATACACATATAATTAAACTTTTTTTTAAAGTAAGTGAATGATGCACAAATTTCAAGTTATCTGCAGAGGATAGGCACAGTTTTTTTGACAGAGTAGTAGAGGATATAATAGGATTACTAATCAGAATGACATAGCAAGATGGTTGAATAAAAACTTTCTAAGATAAACCCCAAACTAAGGTATCTATTTTGCAATGAATAAGAATACTTTCTGTGAGTTCAGGAATCCAACAGAGAAGTTTTAGCCCACTGTTGGAGCACAAAATCAAAGAATAAATGCATTGAAGAGAATAAGAAGAATACCGTATATACTCGAGTATAAGCCGAGATTTTTCGGCACGAAATTTGTGCCGAGTTCGGGTTTTTCGGCATTTTGTGCCGAAAAAACTCGGCTTATACTCGAGTATATACAGTAGTTTTAGTTTATCCTAATCACCCTTCCCCAATGTGGCACAGCTGAGTGCCAAGGAAGAGACCCTCAACCACAATTTATACCACATGGAAAGTGAGAGCATAATAAAAGAATACCTAAGTGTCCCAGCTATGCAAGATACTGCCAAGAAACCAACTTCTTTCTTGCTCCACTATAGGCTAAAAGCCTACATGCTCTGTGCCCAAGCTGCCTGAGAAAAGCAATTTAGATTTCTCGCTGACCAAGGTTCCCTCGCAGGCCTGGCTACCTTGGAATGTAGCTGTTAAGCCTGTGGGCTTTGGAGCAGAAAACTCTACTCCCAGAGATCCAGCCCAGAGGCTGATGCACGCAAGTCATGTAATCAATAAGCTGAACGGCCTCCAGACCATGGTTAAACAAGATAGTAAGTTTCTGCCCTTCAGGTCATTATGGGTTTCCAGAGATTTAAAGGAACAATCTACTCTTTTTTTATTTTGGTCTTGTGACTTATTGGCTCATGAGCAAAGCAGCTGACATATGACTCATGTGATAGTTATTTCTGGGTTAGAAAAATGTATACCAGTTGATCAGTAGATTGGCAACCACCAAGTAAAGGTTAATCAAGTTTTACAATATGTTACGTTAAGTACCGTGTAATTAGAGATCAACAGTGTGTACATGACTAGCTGGCTATTTGAAGTGGCTGGAAATAAAGAATATTGCTATTTGCCACCATCAGCTTGTAGCCCTTTCTTGCTTTCATACCATTTCAAGGGCAGGCTTACACCTGCGACACCAGCCACTCCACAATCCCTTGCAACACTCCACCAAAAATACTGAAGTAATTGGCATGAATGAATGGCTGGGTAGACTGGAAGAAGAAAGAAAGGCCTGGTATGCTATTAACCACTCCACAACTCCTTCAGAAAGGGCTCACAGAGCCATGTGGGACACCTTGCCTGTGAACCACCTCAAACAGGCCAATGGATACCCCAATGTCCCACACACTGGCTCACCAAGAATGCCCCCATGGATAATGAGTACAAGAATCTCATGTAAACAGCCAGCTCAACTCTATGATATCAAGAAAAGTCACATAGCCTTAAGAATATCTACACACAAAAAAGGAAGTAAGAAGTGTGGGGTGGATACAGCCACTAAAAGGGTCTAAAGAACCCTCAGAATCTCTAGGGTCTAATTGGGCTAATTGGTGAAGGTGTTTCTTGCCTCAAGCTGGTTATTAAAGACTGGAGGACGTTCTAAGAAAGTAATGCAACATATCAATACACAAAAAATTGAGGAAATGTGACACTCTTGTAGCTAGTTAGTAAAGACTGCAGGAAGAAACCACTTGTCCCATTGCAAATATAGTAATGCAACAAAACAGAACAACAACAACAAAAAAGAATTGAGGAAAGTTGTGCTACCAGATGAGAAGTTTCTCTCCTGAAACTAGTAAGACTGGAGGAGATAACTGCATCTTCAGATGCAACAACAGTAACGCTTAACATCAAATACCAAAAACAGGAAAGGTGACACTAACAAAAAACAAAAACTTGAGAAAACATGACACTGCCAAACAATAATATTCTATCAACCTCAAAGAAATGAAGATCTACAAATTGCCTTTCAAAAGGATCCAAAATAATTGTTTTAAGGAAGTTCAACAAGCTATGATAAATACAGATTGACAACACAATAAAAACAGAAGAAAAAAGTGAATAAGACATTTTATTTATTTATTTATTTAGGTAGAGACAGAGTCTCACTTTATCACCCTCAGTAGAGTGCTGTGGCATCACACAGCTCACAGCAACTTCCAGTTCCTGGGATTAGGTGATTCTCTTGCTTCAGCCTCCCAAGTAACTGGGACTACAGGTACCCACCACAATGCCAGGCTATTTTTTTGTTGCAGTTTGGCAGAGGCCAGGTTTGAACCCACCACCCTCAGTTTATGGGGCCAGCGCCCTATTCACTGATCCACAGGCACTGCCCGTGAATAAGAAATTTAATAAAAATATAAAAAGCATGAAAAAGAACGTAAGATTCTGAAGCTGAACTATAAAATGAATGAAATAAAAAATGCAATGGAGAGTATCAACAGCAGACTGGATAAAGCAAAAGAAAGAATCTACAAATTCAAAGACAAGTCATTTAAAAATATCAAGTCAGAGGAGAAAAAAGAATAAAAAGAAACAAAGAAAGCCTGAAAAATTTATTGGACATCATCAAGAAAGCTACCTTTAGCACTATGGGAGCCCAAAAGGGAAAGGATACATAGGCTTATTTTGTTGTTATTGTTGCTGGTGGTAAATAGTAATAATAATAATAATAATGGCTAAAGATTACTCAAATCTGGGGGGAAATATGAATAACCAGACACATGAATTTGAAATGTCTACAAATAGGTTTAACCCAAAGAATACTTCATCAGGGCATATTATAATTAAACTGCCAAAAACCAAAATAAAGAGAAAATTCTGAAAGCGGCAAGAGAGTCTCATCACATAAAAGAAAACACCCAAGGATATCAGTGGATTGTTCGGAAAAATACTGCAGCCCAGAAGAGAGCAAAATGATATATTTAAAGTGCCCAAGGAGGAGGGGGACCTCCCAGTGAAGAATACTTTACCTGGAAATGCTACTTTTAGAAAAGGAAACATAAAATCTTCCTCAGAAAAACAAAAGTTGAAGGAGTTCCTTACCATTAGACTCACCTTATAAAAAATTCTAAAGGGAATTCTTCAAGCTGAAATGAAAAGATTTTATTTAGCAACATGAAAACATATCAAGCCAGGCATGATGGTTCACTCCTATAATCCTAGCACTCTAGGACAGCCAGGTAGGAGGATCTCTTGAGGCCAGGAGTTTGAGACTAGCCCGGGTAACATACAGAGGCGACCCTATCTCTACCAAAAACAATTTTTTTTTTAAATAGCTGAGCATGTATATGTAATATAAAAATAAGTAAACTGTGATATAAAAAACATAAAATGGGGGGAGAGAGGTACAGAGTTTTTATACGCAGCTGAACTTAAGTATAATTAGCTTAAAATATATTGTTACAACTATAAAATGTTTTATGTAAGCCTCATGGTAACCACAAAGCAAAACTCTACAGTAAATACATAAGGAAAAGGAATAAGGGCATAACACTACGAAAAAATCATCAAATAACAAAGGAAGACAGAAGAAAAGGAAGAAAAGAACAAAGGATATAACACCCAGAAAACAATTAACAAAACGACAATACTAAGTCCCTTCCTATCGGTAATTACATTAAATGCAGTTAAATAGAATTCAAATGCATTAAATTCTCTAATCAACAGACATTAGTAGCCATATGGATTAACAAAAGAAGATCCAAATATGGTCTATACTCACTAAAGCTTCAAGAACACATATATCCTAAAAGCGAAGAAATAGAATAAAAGATATTCTACACAAATGGAAACCAAAAAACAGCAGGGGCACCTATGCTTATATCAAACAAAATGACTTGAAGTCAAAAATTATAAGACACATAAGGAAGTCATTATACAATGATAAAGGAGTCAATTCATCAAGACGATATAAGGGGCAGCACCTGTGGCTCAATGAGTAGGGAGGGCTCCAGCCCCATATACCAAGGGTGGCGGGTTTGAACACAGCCTTGGGTCAAACTGCAAGGACAACGACAACAACAACAAAAAAAAAGCTGGGCATTGTGGTGGGCACCTGTAGTCCCAGCTACTCAGGAGGCTGAGGCAAGAGAATCCCCTAAGCCCAGGAGTTGGAAGTTGCTGTGAACTTTGACGTCACGTACTCCACTGAGAGCAATAAAGTGAGACTCTGTCTCTAAAAAAAATAAAAATAAAAGAGAATATAACAATCACACACACAGAGGCACCTACCACTGGAAAATCTGAGCAAATATTAACAGATCTGAAGAGCCAGCAATACAGCAATACAGTAATAATAAAAGTGGGAACTTTGGCTCGGCACCAGTAACTTAAGCCACTAAGGCGCCAGCCACATACACCAGAGCTGGTGGGTTCAAATCCAGCCCGGTCCTACCAAACAACAATGACAACTACAACCAAAAAATAGTCGGGCATTGTGGTGGGCGCCTATAATCACTTAAGCCCAAGAGTTAGAAGTTGCTGTGAGCTGTGATGCCACTGCACTCTCCTCAGGGCGACAGCTTGAAACCCTGTCTCACAAAAAAAAAGTGGAACTTCAACATCCCAGTTTCAACAACTGCTAGATCATGCAGATGCAGACAGAAAATCAATACGGAAACACTTAACTCACATGATACTTCAGACCAAATGGAATAGACATATAGAGTATTCCATCTAACAGCAGCACAATACACATACTTCAAGTTCACACAAAATATTCTCAGGTCATATGCTGGATCACAAAACCTCTTAAAAATTTTTAAGAATACTGAGATCATATCAACTATCTTTTCCAATTATGATAGCATGAAACTAGGTATCAATAACAGGAGGAAAATTTGAAAATTTTCCTGAAAAATTCACAAATTTATTGAACAAGACATTACTAAAAAGCAATGAAACAAATTAGAAATTAAAAGAAAAACTTAAAATATCCTGAGACAAACAAAAATGGAAAAACAACATATTGGAAATATGTTCCAAACAACATAATGGAAATTTATGGATGCAGAGTAAAGGAAGTCTACAGAGATACATGCCTACATGAAAAAAGGAAAAATCTCAAATAACCTAATTTTATACTTTAAGAAACTAGAAGAAGTAAAAAGGACATGTCCTTCCCTGTGAAGCTGAGAGTGAGCCTCCAAGGTTTATGCTGTGGCTATCGGGGGAAGAGCACTTCCATTCGAGGACTTTCCGCACAGCACCTGTCAAGGAACCATCGATTAAGTGATGATAAAGAGCAAATAACCCTCACAGGCTTCAGATGACACACAGCTTGACCAGGTGTTTACCAGATACCTTTCTACAACCAAGTAAGTGTCCAACACAGGGGGGGTTTAGACACTTTTGAAGTGAGTGCTGCTCAATCACCCAGATAGGCACTCCCGCTCATGGCTGTATCATCAGTTCTGCCTGGAGGTTGTAAGAGGTGGCCAGAATTGCAGGGGAGAGTCTAGACATGGAAGCCATCATTCTTCAGGAGTTGGTCTGATAGAGTTATGTTAACTCCTTTCAGATCATCAAATGATAAGGCTCTACAACTTGTGAACTCAACATAATTCTGTATGTAAGAACATTATAACATGGATTTATTACAAGGGTTTGTAAATCATATCCCCTCATAACATGTAGCAGTATTAAAAGGCAAAGAATAGTAAAAAAAAGAAAAAAAAAGAAAGAGAGAGAGAGAGAGAGAGAAAGAAAGAAAGTAAGTAATAAAAGAAACTATGCCACAAGTTAGTACAAAAGGGGGGGGGGGGGATCAGAACATAAATCGAGACCAGAATAATAACAAAAAAGATCAACAAAATTATTACCTGGTTTTTGAAAAGGAAAACAAAATTGATGAAACTTTACCCAGATTAATAATAAAATAAAAAAGACTCAAATAAATGAAATCACTAATGAAAGAAGAGACACTACAACAAGAAATCATAAGAGATTACCATGAACCAGCATACTCTAATACATTAGATAATTCAGAAGAAATGGATAAATTCCTAAACACATACAACCTACTAAGACTGAATCATGAGAAAACAGAACATCTGAACAGACCAATAATAAATAAATTGAATCAGTAATCAAAAATTTCCCATCCAAGAAAAGCTCCATATCTGATGACTTTACTGCTGAATTCTACCAAACATTTAAAGAGGAACTAATACCAATCTTTCTCAAATTCTTCCAAAAAGTTGCTAAGAGGAAATACTTCCAAACTCATTTTACAAGGTAAGCATTGTCATGAAACTAAAGCCAAAGAAGGATACTGAAAAAAAAAAAAAAAAAAAAAAAATTACTGGCCAACCAGTAATGAACACAGGGGTATGTAAAATCCTCAACAAAATGGTAGCAAATCACATTCAATAACACACTGAAAGGTTCATTCACCCTGATCAAGCAGGATTTATCCTTAAAATGTAAGCCTGGCTTACATGTGCATATTCACAAATGTGATATACCACTTTAACAGAAGGAGAAAAACCATATGATCATCTCAAGAGATGCAGAAAAAGTATTTAACAAAATTCATCACATTTTCATGAAAAAAAACTCTCAACAAATTAGTTACAGAAGCAAGGCACCTCAACAGAATGAAAACCATGTATGAAAAATGCACCGCTAACATCATACTAGATTACAGTGGGGAACCTGCAGCCAGAAGGCCACAGGTAGCCTTGTTGGCCCTTAAGTGTGGCCTTCTGACCACAAATCCTTCTATTTGTTCTATAGAACAAATCCTTCTATTTTTATTAACACATTTTTGCTTATCTCTTACATTTTTATTTTTTAAAATGAACATATTTAAAATACCAAACAATAAGTTTCAACAAAATAATCCTCTCAGATTAACCAGCACAATTAGAACACAAGTAAGCCATAAGGGCTAAATCGACAGAGCTATGTTCATGGTTTAATTCTAACTTCCCCTACCTGACTGGCACCACTACCACATGAGGCTGATTGGTGAAAGTTTACAGGGGTCAAGTACATCAGTCTGTTTTCAGCTTTTCTAAGGGTGCACTGTTTCTATTTGAAGTAGAATTTGTGAATAGTTGCATAGCTTGGCAGTATTTTTTAATTCTGTCTTTTTAACAGCCCATCAGAAGAAGCCCATCAGAAGAAGACCAAGAGAATGCTGAAGGAAGAAAATTGATTTTTTAATGAGGTTTGAGAATTGCAATTATCTTGCTTCTGCTAAACACAAAAGTATTTGCTTGCTTTGTGATACTGCCGTATCAACATTCAAGAATTTCATCACATTACAACACTCCTAAGAACCCCAAATATTTTAAATTACAGGGAGAGGTTAGAAAGGGTTTACTGCAGAAATTAAGAGATAAAAAGCAAAGACAATCCTTGCAAGCAGCAATAAGACCATTATTTCCCAATGGAAATAATGCCACTAAAGGAACTTGTAAAGTAGCCTTACACTCTTGGGGAAAAAAGGAAGCCATTCAGTGATGTAGAAATTGTGAAAGAATGCATTGTCAAAGTTGTAGGATGCTAACTGAGACCTCAACGATGTTTCAAAGTACAAACAAGTACCTCTTTCAAAGAACCATAACTGATCAGCATGATGAATTAGCCTTAAACTTAACAGAACACAATCATACAATACTGCAAAGGGAAAATATATTATATTTTTCAATCACTCTGGGTGAATCAACTGATATTACTGACTCAGAGCACATTTTATGTTCTATTTGAGTAATTACATATGATTTTCTTTGCTAGAAATAATTGCTCACTTTGGAAACTCTTGAGGACACAACACATGGAACAGATATCTTCAACTTTAAAGATAAATATCGTGAAACTGGACTGAATTTGGCAAATTTAGTGAGTGTACATATAGACAGTACCTGCAAGAACAGATAGCTAAATTTTATAGAGAACAGAACCAGAAATATAAAATATTGAAAGAAGATTTCTATAGGAATTTCTGTTATAGTATGTCAAATCAAAACAACTTGAATATTTCTTTGTTTGCAAGTAAGGCTATGTCTATGTATGATATGTGGCAAAAAATCCAAGCATTTCAAAAAAGCTCTTCTTTCAAAACACTTCTTCAAAAGGAAATTTCAAATGAACATTTTCCCCAGTAGACAAAGATCACTGCTTGAACAGACTGATAATATGTGAATCATTTAAAGAATACGCAGTTGCTGTATAATATAGGAGGTCTGCAGTTTCTGTTGACCCTCTAGTTGGCTTACAATCATTTGTGAGAATACAATGAAAGGTTCACTAACTTCGACAATCATAATATCACACTCAAACTGGCATTTCAGCCTCACCTAGTTGATCTCCCAAAGGCATCTAAAGAACTACAAATAGAACTGATCTCTCAGTAGATGAAATTTTAAGTCACTGTTTGGTGCTAATACAGATAATTGAAATATGGAAAAACATAATAAAATACCCCCTTTGGCAACATGCTCAAAAGATGGTTTCTTGCTTCTCAATCACTTAGTGCTATGAATCTACATTCTCCCACCTAATCCAAATCAAGACATCCTTAAGGTGGCAGATGACTGGACCCAACCAGAGGATCAACTGAAACTGCGGACCTCCATGCTGCAACCAAATATTCAAATGATTTCCAACAAAAAGCAGACAAAACAAAGTCATTAAAAGTTAAAATTAACAAATAGTTTTCATTTTTTTAAATTATTAAGTACACATTAGAGTCTTATAAAATAATGTACATTTTTAAGCATATCTAATTGAAGTTTCTTGACTGTAGCCTTATTTGATTATACCTAAATTAATGTGAAAAGTTCTCCACCCCTATATTGGATGGTCAAAAGTTGAAACCTTTTCTTCTTGAGCAGGGCGCAGGCGCAGATTGTGGGCAGCAGGGTTAGTTCGCTTAAGGGGTCTTGGAGCGGTTTTGGGTCGCTTGCCTGGGCTTGAGAGTTTCCGCCGTCATGGCAAGCCAGTCGCAGGGGATCCAGCAGTTGCTGCAGGCGGAGAAGCGGGCCGCCGAGAAGGTGGCC